>PVKN010019675.1:0-16264 GCA_004027915.1 Capromys pilorides | reverse complement strand
GCCGCCGCTGCCGCCGGGGGTTCGGGGCCCAGCGAGGGGCCCCGGGGCGCTGCGTCCCGCCCGCCTGCGCTGCTGCCGCCTTCACCTGCGCGCGAGGTCCGCTGGCCTTCAAGGCCGGGACTCCAGCCAGGACAGATAGGGGCGGCGCAGGGAGCGAGCACCTGAGGATACTGAGCTGGCCCTGGACTGCCTTTTCAACCCCAGGTGATGAGTGAAGTCGGGAGAACGAAAGATTTTAAAAGCCACCGGGGCCTCCGTTTTGAATGAAAGACCCAGTGCAAAGGCATCACCATGAACACGAGCAGTAAGTGGATCCTCCTCTCCTTTGCCATGGGAACAGGGGTGGGGGCTGGAGGTGCAGGAGCCTGCGCCGGCTGCCTGGAAGGAGGAAAGAAGCCTGGCATCTGTGTAGATACCTGACCCCCACTCCTTCTGGTGCTTGCGGAGCTCCCTGGCAGAGGACGAGCTTTGGAGGCTGGCTTCTCATGATGATTTTACTAATGTGCAATCAGAGGCGCCTGAAGCCTGCTCTCGGAGGGCTGCTGTCTCCTTCTAGCAATGCTAGGAAGGCCTAGGAAGCAGCGCTGTGGCCATTGTCTGGCACAGGGCTCCAGCAGACCTTCCTGCCTGCATCTGAAGAGCCAGGGACGCTCTGCTTGTCCCAGAGCAGGAGAAGGCAGGGCGGCTGGCTTGTAGGTGGGCATGGGCGGGTGGCAGGATGGAAAAGAGCAATTTGATAAACAAATGCTTCTGAAGGCACGTTCCTTCGGTCTGGAAGCTGTGAAGGAACCAGCTCCTGAGCCCCTCCGCCTGGTGGGGCCACTTTCTCCACCTGGCTACAGGCTCACAACCCACCCACTCCAGCCCCACGCCAGAAGGAGAGAAAGGGACAGACTCTTTGGGTGACAGGTCTGAGGTACCAGAGGCAGTGGCCCTCTTGCAGAGCCAGGACCAGACATTTTGCGTCTGAGCTGGGCCTCACTATTGCGAGACACACTCAACAGCATGAGGAGTCAGAGTCTTGGGCTCCATTCTTCAGTAGCATTCCCCGGGCCATGCTGAGTGCTGCCCTGGGAGCGCAGAATGGGTTCGTGTCTATCTCCCCTTGGCTGTCAGCTTAGCAGTCTAGGCCACCCCAGTGTCAGGTGGGGCAATGGAGCAGTTGGACCTCTACCAGTGTTCACTTCCCTGCGTTCATGATTTGGTTGCTAGTCCCAGGTCTGCATCCCTGATGGTCATCTGTAAATCAGAAACCCTTAAATTAGAGATGCTTGCGATCTAAGAATCTACTAGCTTTTTTCGTTTCTTTCTTTGTTTTTTTTTTTTAAGCTACAGCTGAGTAGCAAGGCCAAAATAATCAGCACCTTATTGAGGCTGTGTCCAGCAAAAACCCAGTGCTTCTTCACCACCCCCTCCATTTCGAGACCATTGGCATAGAAAAGAGAAAAACAAAATCAAAAGCCAATGAGATGGAAGTGCAATATATTTATTTACTATGTGCCTGACTGACTCATCCCTCTGCCGTCTTTCTTTGTGCATTACATGTCAATGTGAAGCAAGCAAGTGGGGCTGGACTCCCCTGCCTCTTTCAGCCAAAAAATTTTGTCTCTTAATTTTGACTGTCTGGATGATGTTCTAGTTCCCTACTAGGCTCAGGAAAACAGCAAAACCCCATAGACCCTAGGACTTCAAAGGCCATGCGTTTGTTTGCCTAGGACTTCTTCCCATTATGTCTAGGAGAAAATATGTTTAGGGAATCTTTTTCTACAAAATAGTTGAGGAAGAGATGGCTCATTTGTTTCCCAAGGAGCAAAGAAAGGCAATAAATAACTGACTCTGCCCTCTTCTCTCTGAAACCCTGAGACACTCTTGTCCAGTTAGCAACATGGAGTATTCCAGAAAAAAGGGTTTTGTGTGTGTGTGTGTGTGTTTTTTTTTTCCTGTTTTAAAGAAACAACTATCAATAGAGTTGAATACTGCAGAAGATGAGAACTGACAAAAATGCCAGTCCAGCTTCATCCACTCTTTCTAAGCAAGTAGAGTATTAATGTTGCAAGAGCAATGAAAAGTAAGCAGCAGCCTGGCTGGGGCTGCCACAAGAGGAGACACTTCTCTCAAGGGACAGCTGGGGATCACTGTAGAGGAGATGGCAGCCCTGGGACTAGGAAGCACTGTATCTCCCGCAACTCAGAGAGTCCGCAAATGGGAAGAGCAGAAGTCAGGTCACATGGCAGTGACAAGGCCATAAGTTCAGTGGGACAGAGCATTGGCAAGAGGTCTTTGGCTGACCTGAGCTAAATAAAAATGCTGCCCTTGGAGGTGTGAAATTGTTAACCCAGTTTTTATGCAGGAAACTGTCCCTAGCAGGAACATTTCTTTGGAGTTTCTTTCACTCCTTGTTATGGGGTCCATACTGCTCCCCACCCCCAACCACCCCACTGAGCTCTGAGCGAGGTGTTTCCCTTGCTCCATCTCCCTAGACTCTCCCAGCCAAGCTGCGAGTGAGTACTGTTATTCCAGTTTAGTAGGAGAGGCTTTTAGTTATTGTTTGGCAGTTTCACATCATGTAGTTAATTGCTGGATTCCACAGGTGCTTGGACATATAATGTATCTGACAGCGATGATAATTCCTAATCAGTGGTTCCAAGGCCAGCACTAAAGTACAGGCTTACTGATAAATTTCTGGTTGTACTTTCTGGAGAAGAGCATAGGTTGTGGTTGTGAGCTGGTGGAGCTCAGCCCACAGAATCCAGATGTTGCCCTATTTTTCTCTTATTAGCTGCATGATCTTCAGCATGGTTGTCTCATCTGCAAAAATTAGAATGGACTGGAGACTCTATGTTAATGTTCTGTGTAAAATATAGTAACATGGGTAGCCTAGAACCCTGCCATCAGTAGGGATGATGGCCAAGCTGTCATCATCACTCTGGTGATCACTGCACCTTTGGTATTAACTTTAAGATATTAGCAAGCAGGTTACTCAGTCTCTCTGGTGTCAAACCTTCACCACGGATTGAGAAATGTCCCTGGAGTGTGCTCTTTGAGGATTAAATGGGATTACAAGGAAATGACTTCTAAACATGTGTAAATTGTTTTTATTAAGAAACCCATTTCTCAAATGACACAATGAGGAGAGTATTCATTCAGTGACGCCTCTGGGGGAAGTTTGGTTTTGATGAATCTTCTACAATCTCTCTGAGCATTGGAATATCAATCAGAGGGTGCCTAGGAGAAAGGGTAATTTGGAGCTGATAGGTGAGGTGGGAGACAGACTGGGGTAGATGCAGACTTCCTTTCCTCCTGTGTGCCCCCAAGCTAATTCCAAGGACCTGCCATTTGTCCCCTGACATACAGAGGCACCACTAACTGGTCTCTCTTCGCCCACTCCAGCCCCCTAGAGCTGTTCCCCTGCACCTGCTCTCTGCATCATCTCTGTAGAGTTCCATGTGACCTGGCTCTGACCTTCTCACCAATCCCACTGTTTCTACACTGCACCATTTTTTGTGTCACTGTCCCATTTGCCTCTTTTCATTGTCTTGACAGGCTTGTTCCTCCTGCCTTGAATAATTCCTTCCTTCTAGAAAGCCCCCTTCCCACATGACCAGCCCTCTGCAGCCCATTCCCACTTATCACCAGCCTGGTCTCTTTCCCCTCCCGAGCTTCAGAAGCCTGCCCAACCCCCCAGTCCTGCTAAGGTCTCTGTGAGGTAGGCTCACAGTGCACCTTGGTCCTGTTCCTTCCAAGCCTGGCCTCTATTATTGTCCACTCCTTCACCCATGTTGATCACTTATTGAAGCCCATCTACCCAAGCAGCCAGCTCCACACAGGCTATGACATGTGCCCCAGCTGTGACATATTTGGGTTATTTATTATTCTTTTGTTTTGCGGGACCAGGGTTCAAACTCATGACCTTGCACTTGCCAGTCAGGCACTTGTGCCACAGAGCTATCTGCCCAGCCCTTGGGGCATTTATTCTGGTTTGTACACTGGGCATTTCTATGGCCGGAACTGTGCACTCTTACATCCTGATACCTGGGTACTGCCCATGAAATGTACCCTCTTACACAACAATATATCTTTAATTATTCCTGTTGGTATTCCTGTTCCTACACTGACACCAAGATTTACAAATCTAAGGGACACTGAGTTGACATCAGGTGCCAATAGCCCTGAACACCGGGGTCTGTGCCCCATAAAATCTAGTATCCTTCACTCACACTGGAATCCCCAAAGCTCCTGAATGCTATGGCTGTCCTATGTGCAAAATCTAGGGCTGGATCATCCTCGAGATGGTGTACACCTTGGGCCATGGTACCAGTACAGTCTCCTTTGTATTATAGACTTTCTCCTGACTCTGGCTGTTTCAGTGTGTTTAGCATGGTTCGGCATGCTAACAAACTCCTCTTTAGGAGTAGACTTTGGTTTGCTGGAGAGAGTATTAAAAGATCACATATGCCCACAAAGGCATCATGGAGCAGGAAGAACTCAAGCTTTGGAATACAGATGCTTGAGTTCAAGTTCAGAATCTGCCATGTTCTCTGTACTCTTAGACAGAATAGAGAATGTCTCTCTGAGCCTGGATTTTAGAATATATAAAATGCGATTGTCTCAGTACTCTTCTCTTGTTGCTGGGACAATTACCCAACACTAAAAATGAAGGAAGGAAAAATTTATTTAGCCCACAGTTACTGGAGGTTTCAGTCCATAGTCGGCTGGCTCCAAGGCAGACGAACACACAGACTAGCAGACAACATCCTTTCATTGTGGCAGCAAAGAACAAAAGCGCAAAGGGGAGGAGTAGCAGCAATGGTGCCTACAGAGAGGAAGTCTGTCTCTCTTAAATTGCATTCAGGTTATATGCCCCAGGCTGAGTATAGTATTCACACTCATAATCCCAGCAGTACTAAAACCCATGATCCCAGCGGATCATAAGTTAATTCCAAACTCTAGAAGTCCCCATCCCATGACTACTAGGCACAAACAGCTAGGCAGACAGCTAGGCACAAACCATAACAGTGATCAATAAAATGCCCATGTGCAAAGTTCTCATGAAGTTTAAGTGGAGTATCTGAGACATTCACTGGCATCAAGTCTCAGTGCATGGAGTTGAATCTGAAGTTCAACTGGCCACTGAGTAAAGCAAAGTTCTAAAAGGAAGATATGAAAAGCAGGCTCTCTGATTGGAAGTTACTGTGTCTTGCTGGTATAGTAGGATTTTGTATATAGGAAAACCAAAGCCTTCAGAAAGATTATTAACCTGGTGTTTTATGTGAATTGGGCTGAAAAGGGCAGGATAGGAAGGTGGGATCTGAGTCAAGAGATAGCTGTCGTAGTTCAGAAAGGGTAAGCTCCGGGATTTGGGTGATTGTGAAGATGTAAATAAGGAGAAATATCCTATAGAAAATAAAGACCACTGTTTGTGAAGAGGGGGGGCTCTCTCACGGCTATGGTGCTGAACCAGATAGATGATTTGAAGGAAGTGTAATAAGAGCATGCTACAAGTATATAGAGGATGTAGAAAAGGAAGCAAGAAAGAATGGGAGTGGTCCATTAGCTGCCACAACCTGCAGGGATAATTGAAAGAACTGGAGACCCAGCTAGCCTTGGGTGGGTGTTATGACAGGACAGGACCTTACTGGTCTTGGCTCCATTCGCCCAGTTGCAGGGAAGAAAGTAGGGGGAGGAATAGATACTGTATCCTGACTGCTTTCTCCTCCCTCCCCCAGGTGCTCAACAAATCCATCCAGAAGCCATAGGTCAGGGAAGGCACTGGGCAGCCTGTAATGGTCAGCCCCCGGTTCATGGTGCAGGAAAGGGGTCAGCAGAGGGAGTTTGAAGGCACAGGAGCTCAGAACAGAGGACACTGGCACAGGAGCAACATGAGCGTCCTGTGCCACTGCCATGTGCTGGATCAAGAGTTCTAAGAATTCTTAAAGAAGAGGGTCCGTTGCAAACACAAAGCCAGCAGGATATCCTCTCAAAAAGTTCTCAACTGTGAAACAGATAAAATAGAAGTTGATGGGATACTACAAGGGTAGAGTGTTTGTTTAAACAGTGCTTCCCAGATGAATGAAGCAGGTGTTGACACATGATTGCTTAAAACCAAGAGGGGTGAGAGGAATAACGTAAGCAGCAATTTTAAAATCATCCAAAATGAACATAACACATCTCTGAAAATCACATTGTGGTTTCAAGAGCCCTTGGATTACAGAAAGGAAGTGATATTCATTCTGAGCTCCAGCTTTCCTATCTGGCAGAAGCGTTATCTTGCTGAGATAGCATCTGCTATGGTGAGTGGGCAGCCACTGGCTCTCGCCCAAGGCTAGGCGGAGACCACTGGGAAAAAGAGAAAACAACCAGAAGTGTGAAAGTACCCTTCACTTCAGGGCTATTTTGCCAATGACATTGTCTCCTTAATGGCACAGAGCAAAGAAACTGCTGCGTTTAAACTCCATTCCTGCTTCTTACTTGTGTGTCCATGGGCAAGTCATGTACCCTGGTTCCTCATCTCTAATGATGATCATGATGGGAGTAGGATAACAATAGTGCCTCCCTCAAGAGGTTGTCACCAAGAACATATAAGTCTATAGTTGTGAATAGCTTAAAACAGTACTCAGTAAATAGCAAATGCAAATTAAAAATAGTGTGTGCAGTTTGTTGGGGCTGCTGTGATAACATATCACACTGAGCAGCCTAAACAGCAGAGATACATACTGTCTCACAGTCCTGCAAGCTAGAAGCCCAGCACCAATGTGTTGAAGGACAGGATCCTTCAGAGCATTGCGAGGCTCCTGGGCGGGTGGCCAGCCATCTCCTCACTGACTCTTCAGGTCTTCTCCTGGTGTATACCTGTGTCCAAATTCCCCCTTTTGATAAGGGTACCAGTCATATTGGATTAGAGCCCACCCTCAAGGCCTAATTTTAACTTGATTTTCTCTGTAAAGCCTATGTCCAAATAAGGTCACATTCTGAGGAACTGGTGTTAGGGCTTCAGCTCTCTGGAGGGAGACAGAATTCAATGTCATGTATGTTAAGGAAATGACTTCTGGAGGAGACTTCTCTGTGGTGTGTTCCCCCTGCAGATCAGCCACTCCCTGGAGCTAGTGTATGATGCTGATCATCAGTTATCAAATATGAGTGTCACAAGCGTTGGCTGTTTCACCCTTTGAACACTCCTTTTGCCATTTCTGACAAGCAGAGGTGAACACTCTGCCTGTGAGCTTGAAGGAAAAAGGTCATATGTAGGAGGTCTCCACATGAGAGGACTACAGGTGACTTACAAGTCCACAGTCCATTTGCTCAAACACATTCCCCATGCCTTTACTTTTCAAGTCATCATGTGTTGCCATGTTTCAATAGCATAAGGGAATTTATTGCTGTGATATTGGTATCTGCCAACCCACTTCCAGGAATGAGAAGTGGACTGTTTATTAATAATACTTAGTGAACACCAGGTCTGCACCAAGCATCATGCTGGGAACATGGCAACAAATGTAACTGAAATGGTCGTCATACAGATGGACAAAATTTGCCTCCTGGTGACCAGCATAATGGGACATATTTTATTAGCCCTATATCAAGTTTTTTTAATAAAAATTGAATTATTTGTCAACATTGAGAAGTTTGGCGATTGAAATTGGAATTTCTGTCTTCTGTCAAAAACAAAATATCACTGGAATATCTCGCAGCCTGGCCTAATTTCCCTTCATGATGACAGCCAGTAGGATTGCTGGGCTTGGCAGGTGTATACTTGTCTTCCCTGCATGTGCCTCCACTTCCTAATAAATTACCCAACTGCAGCTCAATGTTTTTAAAATTTAATCTCCCTCTCTTTCTTTCCTCTCCTTCTATCCTTCAGTTCCCTTCCTATATGCCAAAGATCCTATTTCCTATTTTATACTGTATTTTTATATTGTAATTCTCATATCAAAAATTTATGTTAGATATTGAAATACGTGTGTCTAACATGTTTCACTTGCCATTATGGTCTCAAGGCTCATAGATTTTCTTATAAATGACTCAAGTTTGTCTTTTATGACAGTAGAGTACTCTATTGTGTATAAGCACATTTTTTTACCTACTCATCCATTGGTGGGCATATATGCTGTTCACAACATTTAGTTATTATGAATGGTGGTGCTATAAACATAGTTATGCATGTATCACTGTAATTTGATGTCTTTAAATCTTTCTTTTTTATGTATTTAGTACAGGGTCCATAGGGTCTCACTACACAGATCAGACTTGTAGTGATCCTCCTGTTTTTCAGCCTCCCAAGCCACTGGGATTACAGGCGTGCGCCACCAACACCCAGTATGACTCTTTGAAGAATATACTATATAGATGAGGAATATTTGGGTCAAATGGAATTTTCTATATTTAGTTTCCTGACGAATCTCCATATTGATTTCCATAGTGGTTGTGCCAATTTATACTTCCACCAACGGTGAAGAAGGGTTCATTTCTCCTCACAGCCTTGCCAACATTTCTTATGATTTGATTTCTTGGAGATATATAATCTTTCTGGAATGAGATGGAATCTCACTGTTATTTTAATTTTCATTTCTCTAATAGCCATAGATGTTGAACATTTTTCATGTATTCACTGGGCATTTATACCTCTTTATCTGAGAAGTATCTATCAATTTCATATGCCCACTTTTGACTGGGTCTTTAAATTGGGGAAGGACTGGATTTTTTTTTAGTTCTTCATATATTCTAAATATTATTCTTTTAAAGAGAAGCTGGCAAATTTTTTCTCATTCTTTAAGTTTCTTTTTACTTTATTGTAGCATCTGCTGTGTAGAAGCTTTTTAATTTGATGTGATCCATTTGTTGATTCTTGGTATTATTACATGATTCTGTTCAGAAAGTGTTTACCTGTGCCTGTGTTTTCAAGTTTTACTTATTTGGTCTTCTAGAAGATTAAATGTTTCTGTTCTAATATTTACACCCTTGATCTATTTTGATTTTATTTAGCACATGGTGAGAGATATGAGTCTAGGTTCAATCTTCAGCATGTGGAAAGCCTGTTTTCCCAGCACCATTTATTAAAGAGGCTGTCTTTACTCCAGCGGATGTATTTGGCCTCTTTGTCAAAGATAAAGTAGTAGAGAGTGCCTTGAATTGTTTCTATAGCCTATATTCTATTCCACGGATTACAAGTCTGCTGTTTACCAACTCCATGCTATTTTTAACACTGTCCACTGTCAGCTCAATTTTTTTCTATTAGATCATATTCATAAGGTTCCTTGCCCAGATAGATGTTTGAACTTTGAATCCCCATCCTGAGTTAACCCATATAACAGAAAATGTGGACATGTGCCTCTACACACAGAGATGGGAAATGCAGTGAGCCATTAGTGCCTGTGGGCCCAGGCTCTGTGCAGTGCTGACTAACACTGCCGTATCATTCAAGCCTCGTGGAAGGAAGCAGGCTCTTGCTTATAAGTCTTTATTGGCCTCTACTCACCAATCTCCAGAAGGGCGATATATCCTGTTGGATCCAGTTGGACAAATAATACAGCAAACAATGCCTGGCCTCTGCCTCCTGGAGATTGGCTTTGTTTCCAGGGAACCTAGGAGTAGTGGGTGGGATCCAGAGCAAAGGAGACAGGTCTAGATCAACCGCTTGAGCTCTGGATATGTTTCCAGCTCAAATGAAAGCATCTTCAAAGTTAAACCACTGCAAGATTGGTCTGACATACTGTAAAGGACATGCTTGATCCAGTGTAGGACATCTAGTAAGTAGCATGTGCTCTGTGTCACCAAGGCAAGCACCTGCTAAAGAGTGGTTACTGGATCCAACACCAATTCCATAGTGCTTTCTGCAAGTATATTCCTTCTATTGAGGGCAGATTCCTCTCCATTCCCCTGAAAGAAATCAGGGCAGCAAATAATTTATTGAAAGCCAAACACAGTGTCTAGCACAGAGTAGGTACTCAAAAGACACTTGATGAATTGTCTCTAAACTCTAGGATAAAGGTAAATGAAGATATTGCTGCTAAGCCTTGAGTTCATCTTTCTGACTATCCTCTAAGACTCATTTAGATGTCTCCAAGGCTCTTCAAATCCAACCTAAAGTATAAAAAAATTGTTCTTATAAAGACCTACTTCAGCTCTTATGGTGTACATTGAGAACCTCCATCAATCCCGGCAGCTAAAGTGATTAGAAAGCAGTTACCCCACATTTTCCTTTCCTCTGCTCGCCTATGTTCAGACTGTCACTATACCTGGCTATTGCCACTCCCAAACGGGCCTTGACTTCTTCCCTCCTCAACCATCACCACTGCTTAAAGCCTACCACACCAGGTGTGGCAGCCACTAGTGTAGGAGGGTTGGGGTGGCGGGGCTGGTCTCAGGCCTGGAAGCAGGTAGCCGAGTAGTATGGGCTCCTGCAGCACATGATTTCAGGCTGTGTGAGAGAGAGAGGTCAGAGCACTGCTATGCAGAAGCTGATCATGCTCTTTCGGAAGCATGGTGCTCAGGAAGGACAGTAATCAACAGCTGCATGCCCAGCATGGAGTGAGGACTTGAAACCTGCTATGGAGAGAGTTTGAAGAACACAGGAGTCAGCTCTCCACATTGATCTGTGTCTGCCCGAGAGCGTAGCGCCTCCCTCAATGACACCGGACAATGCTCCAGGGTTATATCTGGCTCCAAGACACTTCCAGCCCTCCTCTCTAAGTGTTTCAGCAGCCAGACAAGGGGTGCACACAGGCTCTACTCTGCCGCCCCATTGCTCCTGGGGCTATGGTTACTACTGCCTGCTTGTGCCACAGCCCCACCTCCCTCCTGTCAGGATTCCACTTTCTACTGCCTGTATCAGTTCCAAAGCTTCTTCCTTGCATCTGCTTAATTTTGTGCAAAGCACAGGTCTTTCTCCATGGGCAGTTATCTCTGGCCCTCACCAGCACCCGCTGGGCCAATGAAATGTCCACTTTGCAATGGCCTAATGACACAGTTGATCTATTTTAAGCACCTGAAGCACACTTCACCAAGTGCCGACCTCCCTGCTGCAAGCTGCTCTCAGCATGCAGGAGCAGGGGCTGCCTGAGGTCTGTTCCTATATTCTGAGATCTAGGGACACATCCCAGAGATCCCATCCATGCCTGTCTGAGGATTGTCTAAGATGACCATAGCATTAGACATTTTCATAGTCAGTATGGTTGCTCTAGAGAATTGCCTGTGAAGTCAGGAGTATATGGTGCAAGCACCTCAGGTGACAATAGACCCCCCCTTCAAAGAATAGAGGCAGAGCCTGGGACTGTCACATGTAGGGAGAAAGCACCTAGAGGTGACAATCTCTGGAACAAAAAAAGCCTAGGCCCCCATCAGTGATTCCTTAGCCTCTAGCTCATTTTTTTCTCCTCCTCTTCCCAATCAAGAAGCATTCTTTTCTAGACATAGCCTATCTGAATGCAAATGCTTTAACTGTTTCTTTAATCCTTACACCAATCCTACTAGGCCATCTCTGAGTTCTTTATCTAAGGAAGACTGTCTGATTACACTGGGTCTCACCATTCTCCACAGAACTACCCACAGCCAATATCACTGTGCTCATTCACTCACTGGCTCCATTCCTCTCTTGTCCCCTTCCAACTGCAAGTCACAAGATGCCCCTGGGATGGACCTGCCTGTTTTGTTCACTGCTGATTCCTCGAAACACAGCATGGTGTTTGATGTAGAGGGAAGCTGGCTTATGACATATCATTAACCACTTATCAGGCATCAAAATCCTAGGAGGCAGACATGGATGTTATCCTTGCTTTACAGAGGAAAGAGGGGCTCAAAGAAGACAGCTGATCCAAACCTCAAATTTCAACTCAAATGAGTAAAAATATGGAAGGACAAATAAGAAATATTCTGAAGTCTTCACCTGACATAAAAAGAAAATGAGTTTCACAGGTGAATCTGCTGGGCAAAGATCATGGGCTAGGAAGCAGTGGTTCCTTTGTCTAAACCACATCTGTCTGACTCTGTTGCTCCTCTCCCCACTTTCTTGCTACCTTTTCTGGTTTTTCTGCAATGGATTGGGGTAAGTGTCTTGCAGTATTTACTCCTACATGTGGGCACTGAAACAAATTCACACTGTAGATGGTGGTGACGGCTCATGGAATCCAAGATGTTCAGGACAGATCTCTTCCTCCAGTGCCACTACACAGAGGACAGGAACATGGGATTCCAACCTGAATGAAACCATGGTGAAGTTGAGTAGGAATCTTCAAAGGCAGAACTCTGGGAAGCTGAGACAGAAAGATGTCAATTTCTAGCCTACCTCAGACAATTGAGCAACTTAGCAAGTCCCTACATCAAAATAAAACAATAAAAATAAAAGATGCTGTTGTAGTTCAGCGCAAAGGGCTTGAGTTCAATCGCCAGTGTCTAAAAAAAGAAAGAAAAGATGACATGTCAAATCCCTTCAGAAGGTCTGGGAAGGTACCATCCAACCTCGACCTTCAAAAGGCAAGCAAGTTTGTGGTAGGTCAAGAAAAAGGACAGAAGGATTTAGTCATTCATTCTCTTATGAATGAATTGTGCAACTCCTGAGTCCAGAGTCCTACGGAGCAGAATAAAGACACAAAGCATTTTGGGAAGTGTGTGGAAGTCCAGCTCCTGTGCCTCACAGAGTGTAAGTAGGTGAACAGTGAGGAAATGAGGCTCACAGGTTGGTGAGGGGCACATTGTTGAGAGTTTTAGATGCCAGGTGAAAAAGCAGTTGTTACAATTGATAGTCAGTGAGAAGTCATAAGCAGTTTTGAGCCAAGTACTGACCCGACCAGAGCTGTGCATTACTTAGGGAGCTCTCCTGGCAACGTGCATCACCTGATGCATCACAGAGCCTGAAGGCAGCAAGAAGCCCATAGGACACAGTGGTGCTGTGCGAGGGACTGGGGAGTGGACTGCTCAGGAAGTGGTGGACAGTCATTCTGCAGCATTACCGGAGGGGCAATTACATCACTGTCACTGCTCTTATGCCCACGGATGAACCTGCTGCCTCTCTCTTCTGGAACTATACAGACTCATACTTAGGAAACTGGGCTACTGACCCAGTTGAAAAGCCAAGATGGTATATTTGATAAGTGTTTGAACTGCAGAGTCGATCTGCCTTGGTTCATGTTCCATCTTGGCCACTTATTAACTGTGCAGCCTCCAGTGACTTCTGTTATCTCCCTAAACCAAGTTTCAACCTCCTCTTAGGATGAGAATCAGAGATGAACACTTAGTGAGGGGACAGATGGAGACGTCAAGCACAGTGGGAACACAGCAGTAGTGGCCCACGGAAACACACAGTAATGTTTGGGAGTGAAAACACAATGACATATATTTGAATACACTGGGAAAACTTTTTTAAGTATACAGTGAGTCATCATATGGTATTTTCATGGCACAGTCACCTCTTGATCATCACACTGAAAGAAGAGCATGGGTATCCACTCTTAACCCAAGACTTTACTAGCTAACACTCAAGGAGTGCTTTGTCATGTGTTAAATCTCATTCTGAGCACTTTGCATCAATAATGTTTTTTATTTACTTATTTACTTATTGAATACAGAGTCTCATTATGCAGTTCAGACTCATAGTGATCCTCCTGTCTCAGCTTTCCCAGGACTTCCTAGGGTTACAGGCAGCACAGCATGTGGTACCGGGGATCAATACCACATGGGTCCTTGCACTTGCCAGGCAGACTCTTATCTGCTGAGCCATCTCCCCAGCCCTCAATAATGTTTTTTTTTAATTTTTTTTTATTTCAGGCATAATTGAGGGCTGAATGCTGAGTAGTAAGCATTTCATGTTAAACTCTCCTGTAAAGCGCTAAGCAGTAAGACAAATGGTCTTTTTTAGCATAAATGAAGAAAATATGTAAAGATGCATGAGGCTGTGTGCCAATCCAAATTGATTTACAAAAAATAAAGATGGGGAATATCTTCGTCTTGAGCCAGTTTGCTGGACAATGACTAAGTTCTCTTCCAACTTTAGAGTTCCATAACAAAATGATGACAAAGAAATGCCTAATCCTTCTAACCTAGTTCACCTTTGTCATCACACGGGGCTTTATTTGAAATATGCTTATTGGAAACATAGACACAAAAGGGACCAGACAGCTTACTGCTCTCTCTCTCTCTCCCCTCCTCCCTCCTCTCTTCTCTCTCATAATTCACACTTGGGTACTTATCAAGTGTCCTCTAAATACCACTTTTTGTGAGCCACAGTGGGAGCTTCTGGAGAAAAGCTCTTGTGCCACAGAAAATGCTACTCACACCAGAGATCTCCCATTTTGAAAAGGACATGCATGACAATTTTCCATGTCATTGTGTCAATATCAACAGCCCCGTTCCTGTTCCTCGTCCCTTTGCCTCTGTTTCTATGTTCTTTATAAAAATTTAATTTTATGTTTTAGTAATCATTTGCAGTATATAATGTTTATATTCACTTTAGGAAGTAGGGGGTTTTAATTCTTTTGAGTTCTTTATGCATTATAGATATTGATCCTTTCTGAGATACATCTGACAAAAATGTTTTCCAATTCTGTAGGCTGTCTCTTTATTGTGTTCTTTAGCTATGCAGAAACTTTAATTTGAAACAGTCTGATTTGTTTATTCTTGCTGTATTTTTTTTTTGTGTAGTTCAAGTTGGAGTTCTCTTCAGAAAGTTCTAGCCTATGCCTATGTCTTCAAGAATTTTATTTATTTTATTTTCCAACAAGTGCTTCTGTTTTAATATTAGATCTTTGATCCATTATGATTTTAGCTTAGTACGTGGTATGAAATATGGGTAAACATTCAGGCTTCTGCATGTGGATAGCCAGTCTTTGCAGCACAATATGAAAGAAAAAAACAAAGCTATCTTGCCTCCAGCATATATTTTTGGCTCCTTTATGAAAGACCAGGTAGCTGAAAGCAGCATTTGTTCTTGCATCCTCTACAGTGTTACATTTATCCACATATCTATTTTTGTGCCAATACTGTGCTGTTTTTATCACTGTAGCTCTGTAGTATAACTTGAAGCCCAGGGTTATGAGGACTCCTGCTTTGCTTTTGTTGCCCAGTATTTACATTTTCTACTCAAAGTCCACATTCTCTTGTCATTAAAACTCGTTGCAGTGTTTGCCCAGCGTGTTTAATCATTCCTGCTTCCAGTTCTGCAGGAGTATTTATCCCCAGCTCCTTGAACTAATAATAGCCTGCCAAGGTGGTATGTGCTGCTTCTCGCCCAGAGGACAGCGCCTGATCTAGACTAGCCAGTCTGAACATTCCTGGCACAAGGATCTGTTCTTCAGTGGACACTACACACAAGATAGACTAAGCAGAGTAGTTCCTGGAGTTTCCTAGGAAGAAGTGTTTGCTCCTTAAGGTTGCAGACCTAGGAGATGACAAGCTGAGAGCACCAATGGCTGTTGTTTCTAACACATGAGAAGAAGCTGTCTGAAAAGCAGAGACACTCTGATTATATAGGAAAGCACCAAAATCCAGCTTTACCTGAAGCCAAAGCTGCCCAACCCTAGGCCTCCCACTTGTAAAATCCAACACATTCCATTTTGACTCAAACTAGTTTCAATAAGGTTTCTGTGAACTACAGCTGAAAAGGATCCCAACAAAGGCATCTTTCTTTCCACTTGGTAATTATCCAGTAATTTCCCCCATTTGTCAAAATTCTGGAGATCTCTAGACACAATATTCTTCCATCCAGCTACCACTCATTGACCCTGACATGATTTTATTCCCTCTTCTGAAGTCTCTGTTCAGTTTAAAATATTATCATGGTTACAGGTCATTTGCTATAAGTCAACACAATCTTCCTATGCATTTCTTAGTATCTCTCTTCAGTTATCATTTTTCTGTACAGAAGAAACCATGTTTCAGCCCAGCATAGCATATTTGTGCCCCAACTGTGAGCCATAGGCAACTAAGGAGCCAAAAAATTATCTCTGGAGCTTCCAAATCCTTGTATACCTAAATATGGAAACGCATAATAACTGTCAAATGCATGTTTTAGGGAAAATTCCACATGGCAAAAAGCTACTATCGGTATTACTTAGATGTAATACTAAAATATAGAGAAGGTCACAAAAATGTTTGACATCGAAACGGAGTCATGAAATAATCTGAATGTGGTTTCATGGATGTGTGTGTATAGCTATAGGATATTTTGTGCTGTATACTTAAGATCTGTAAATTGTACTCTATGAGAGTTATGCCACAATATAAAATAAAAATTAAACTAAATTAAATTAAAGACAAGTTGATAAGCCTATCTGTCCAG
>PVKN010019674.1:0-16264 GCA_004027915.1 Capromys pilorides | reverse complement strand
TCTGCCTTTCAACAGTGTCTTAAACATCTGCTGCAGCACTCAGTAGTTTGTGTCTTCTGATTATTGAGTGTTACTTCAGTACACAAATACGTTAGAATACCGGGCTGGGAAGATAGCTCAGTGGTCTAAGCACCTGTCTGAAAAGCGCAAGTACTGGGGTTCAATCCCCAGTACTGTATGTGGTACCCAGAAGGGGGTGCTATATCAGCCACCAAAACCAGGTGTGGTGGTTCATGCTTGTAATCTCAGCGCTAGGGAGGCTGAGATAGGAGGAGCACTATGAGTTCAAGCCACATAGCAAGACCCTATAACAATTAATTAATTAATTAATTAAAGAAAGCTGCTACAAACATAGTGCTTATTTCAGTATCTAAAGAAAAAAGTTAGTAGTCCCTTGGTTTAGAAACTTCATTTGCTCCATGATTCTGCTCATAAACCAAGTTGAACAAGAACCAAATCAAATTCAGTGGCTAGGTACACTGTTGACCTTATAAGGAAATTTTATTTGGTCTTTGTCCAATGTAGTTTGTAATCAGAATCATGGAAAGAATTAAGTTCACAAACTGAGGTGCCACTATATATGTCTTTATGAGTAACACACACACACACAGACACACACACACACACACACAGAAATTGAAAAGAAAGATACAATATACAATATACATACTGGTGATTTGGAGATAATGACATTATTTTTTCTTTTTACTCTTTCCTTTATAATTTTTGCACTCTTTCATATAAAAAATTTTCTATAACAAACATGTATGATAGAATCAGGAAAAAATGTGTAGTAACATCAAATTTTATGCAAACAGCCACTCCTGTAACTCAGACTCATCAGCTCTATCTGTAGACTATGGGGCTCAAGGCCCCACAAGTCCTTTCCCTCTGCCCACAGCCAAGCTTGACCTGGTTCTGCCAGGAGTGGAGTCACCAAGTCCACTTATCCCACACACAGAGATTTCCCACTCAGACAGAACCTCTCTTCACCCAGAGCAGACCTAACAGCTGCATCTGTGCTGGGGCCATCCTGCAGCTCCCGGGAGCTGAAGAACGTCCTCTCATCCTGGAGATCTGGAAACAGTCCTGCTCAGGCCCTACTGTTTGGAAGTCTTTTTGGCAGAATCTGACTTTGGAATTTCCTGCATAACTTTGTTTCTCCCGTGGTTTCAAGTCACTAGTTGCTTGAAAGTGAAAGTTCTCCTAGGTTCTGTTCTAGATTCTCAGCAAGCTACTCAACACCTCTGAAGCTCAGGGAAAGTCTCGGCTTCTCGCTGGAATAACGAGGACAATGTGACAATTTCTAACAGGTTACTAGGAAAACTAGAGAAAAATGTATAGGAAACACTGTCTAGGTGTCTTGAAATTAACTAGTGATCAGTCCATTCCACTTATTAGAAACTTAAAAATAAACTGTTTTTGATATGCAAATAATACACAGAGTGTATAGTGATGATAATTGCTAACATATACACCTGTCATGGTGCCTAGTGCCTGGGAATATCATTTCTTACAATCTATCTGTGGTTCTAAGATGGACTTCTCATCCAGTGTCCTATTTTATACTTGAAGAAACTGAGACACAGGTTTCTATTGAGTTGGAAATTATACTCTGTTTCTTGAGTTGCTAATTAGGCTACACTACCTCATCCAAGAAATTAATTTTTTAAAATTTTTGTATATTTTCCTAAAACACAAAGTTGTCCAGTGACCTGAACATTCTATTCTTCATCCTTCATAGTCACAACTTGTATAGTGTTACAGAAAGACTGGAAAAGCTGCCTATGAAGAGTAACTGCCAAAACACCCTGTTCCTATCAGACTTGATCTAACACTAAATTGTATGTAGTTATACTCAGTTCCCTGTAAACTATAGTCTACTGTGTTGCCTGTGATAAAAAAGAAATCATTTTCTCAGAGGCTTTGGCCAGAAAGTCACTCTGTCCATCCTCACAGTCATGAAAATGTCTCAGCTGCCAAGAAAGCTATGTTTCTAATAATCCTATGACATGCAGTCTTTCCATTTTGATCCACTAACATCTTTCCAGCAACATCGCATGGCGCTGAGAGTGTTTCCGTTAAGTGATCAAAGCACTGCTGAAGACTATGGAGGAAAGTCCTACTAAAACACAGAGATAGGCAATTTCCAGAGTAGGAAGATGGATTTCAAATGTATTTACCCTTATAGTGATTTTTAAAGCTCCATAGCAAAAAACAGGGATATTGGCTTATACCTGTCATCCCAGTGCCCAGAAGGCTGAGGTAGGAAGATCACAAGTTTGAACCCAGACTAGACAATTGAGCAAGATCTTATCACAAAAGAAAAATAAAAAGAAAAGGAATCTAAAGCAAAGTCTTGAATCTTCAAGAAGCCACCTTTGGACTTGCTGCACTGGAACAAACCCTGGTGCTTCTTCCTTCTGTCTTTCCCACTTTCTGTTCCTTGCTTGCCAAGGCTCCATGTGATGAATCTGAGAAAGAAGATCATGTCATGCGAAAGCCTGACAGGTATTCCTCAGGATTAGACTGGGTTGTTACCTGCTCCTCAAGAGGAATTCTCTCAGTAGTACAGGCATCAAATGACAGAAAGGAGAAGCCAACTTATGATCAGTTCCTCATAAATGAAAGCCAGCTTCAGCTCTTTGCTACAAACCCCAATCTAGTTATTTATAATGCCTGGCTATTCATATTGGAAACACATTTTTACTCTTCTGGGAAGCAGGAAAAAATTAAGGAAATAATGGAAGGGAAAGAACTGGCTTTGAAGATCTGGTTCTGGCTTCTGATCTTCTTTATAAAACTGGTCATGTAAATACCTTCTTCTAGGGTTGTTTCAGGGACCAAAGAAGATATACCCCAAATCTCCCCATTACAGTGTAAGGAAGATGGGAGATGGTGCCCAAAAATGATATTTGATGTTTTTATTGGGGAATGTTCTGATTTAGATAAAGTTTATGTTTTTTCTCCCAAAAGTTCGTGTTTTGGAAGGTTAGTCTAGTGATGCTAAAAAGTGAAGGAAGCTTTAAAGGTGGAGTTCCATGCCAGTGTCACTGGGAACACTACAGTGGATCTTGTGTAGCCCTGGTCAGTTCTTGGAGACTGTTCTAGGTCACACCTGCTCTTCCTGCTCACCGTCTCACTGAGTGACCACTCTGTTGCACACTCTCCCACCATAGGAATGCCATCTGCTATGGGGCCCTCACTAGAGCAGAGGAGAAGCCAGGCCATGCTCTTTCTTGAGCCTCACATTGTGAGCTCAAGTGACATTCCTGCTTTCTAAGAACCTGGTCTCAGGTATTTTATTGTAGCAATGGACAATGGACTAAGATGGGGCCAAGGAAACCAGTGATTAAAACCAGTTCCTCCACATAGTAACCTGTAACTCACACCTGAGTTCCACCTATAATGCAGGAATAGTAATGGTAAAGATCAATTATATCCTAGATGATAAAACTGTAAAGTACAAGACACCAAAGTGAAGTACTCTGATCTTTGAAGTATCCTCTAGCTCCAGTGATATAGAATATGGTCTGATAAATGGGTAATCTAGGTTGTACTGTGATGAAATTGAGACTAGTAGAGTTACAATGAATAGAGTTGTCCTGACCATTTAGATATTTTCAAAGTAAGACTTTACACTGAGCCAAGTTGTCTGTAATTCTACTGCTCAGGAACCTGAGGCAGGAATATGTCCATGAGTTCAAGGCCAGTGGCCAGCCGGGACTATATAGTGAGTTGGCTTAAGGTCTACCTGAGCTACATAGCAAGACTCTGTCTCAAAACAAAACAAAACAACAGACTGTACAATGAGATACATAACTTCTGTAGTAGTAATATTCCAGGGGGTCTTCTTTTTCTATTTCTTTTTCTTTTTGAGGAACTAGGGATCGAACTCAGGACTTTGCACTTGCCAGGCAGGCACTTGTGCCCCTGAGCTATCTCCCCAGCCCCCAGTGGGTTTTCAATTGTAAATAAAGACAAAGCAGAGCTCACTTTGGGTGAAATCTAATGGTAGCAGAATTAATACTCTGTTAAGCAAGAAAAACTAATGCTTATAGCTTATGATACAAAGAACGCCGTATATTTGAAAACCCCAAATCTTCTTGTTGAAATTTTCCTGTCACACATCTTTTCTTACCTGATAAATACCTTCTCATTATATGTAAGCAAGTTTTTCCATTATGGATTAAAAATAAGCAAAGGTGGTTTTGCTAATCTAACTACTTCTGACTGGTGAAAAGAAAGGAGATATGATTGTATAGAGAATCTTCAATTATTGGTAAAATTAAATGTTGTCCCACCTGCCTGAAAGAGTTCAGTATCTTTCCAAAGAACTCAGCAAGCAGTAGTTTATTCAGCTGTAGAGAATATTTGAGTGGAGCGAGCATTTTTCTAAAGGATCATTGTTATTATTATTTTAAGCACAAAAATAACAGTGGTTCTAGTACTTGGAAGAATGCCCTATTTGGGTGATTTATATTTTCCTACATCAAGTCTGAAATAGTTTTCTCAGTTTCAATACTGTGCAAGAACTATCAGCTCAGTTTTCAAAGGCTAATTACTATCACATATAAGCTTTTCTTATGAAATGCAAATTTTCTCACTTTGTTCAGACCATTTTCTTAGCAAGGCCCATCGACACTGTTTTCCAGAACTCAGACTAATTACTTTCTTATGCTCCGCCTTCTTAAAGAATGTATCAGTGTGGGAGTCACTTCACCCTATGCTTATCCAAGTTTAGATCAGGTCCATTAGGTAAGCCCTTGACCGCAAGATTAAGATATGGCTCCAGGGTTTCAGAAGAGCTCCACGTACTATCATATATTTGGAAGATTCTCTTTTCTTTCTCATTCAGCGAAAAGTACCATTTCCCTGAAAATATAATTGTCCCTTAAGTTGCATTAATGAATGTCATGGTTTCTGTCTAGTTGTTTCCCCAAAGCCTCATGTAAGTTATGGGCAGATGCGGCTGAGGGAGCAAAGAGTGGCTTGAGGGACGGGGCCAGAGCACCAGGGCGGGGCCCAAGGGGCAGGGCCAGAGAGGCACTAACTGTTAAACTGGCTAGTCTGTGCTTTCTCAGGGGTGTGGAGAGGGTCATCCTGGACACTGCAGTGCCCCAGCCTCTCCTCCAGTGTCTTGAAACCTCCAGTAACTGTGAGCTAAATAAACCTTTCCTTCCTTCACTTTGAGGGTTGGGTATTTGTCTCAGCAACAAGAGAAGAGTAACTAAGACAATTAAGATCACAAAATTGAGAACTATGAGATTTTTTATACAGTTTTTAAATAAAATTTGTTCTAAATTCATATTTGAACACCAAAAAGTTCAAGAACTAAGCATATTTCCCCCTAAGAAATAATGGAAAACCGAATAATTGGTACCGAGGCCCAAATTTACACTTTACCAATTCATTTCTCCAGGACTGCTACAAATCTCACAATGATTTGTTTCTTTAGCTCTATCATGGTTCTCAGCTTACCTTTTAGCTTAACTGCTTGCATCACTTTCTTCGGAGCCATAATTATGATATTTTTCATGAATAAAGTGCACATAAAAAAAGATGCACAATGCTGAATGTTCTAATACACTAACACAAGAACCATATGTTGTCTAGGCAAGGACTGAAGGGCCATGTCACTGTATCTGTGGGTGACATGAGGCACGTGACTCACTCTCAGCCAGTACAGCGGTTTTTTTTTTGTTGTTGTTGTTTTTCAGACCAGTTCAACTGTCAAGCAAAGTTATGAGCAGCAAGTAGATTTTTTTTTTTTTTTAACTTTCAAACTTTGTTGTCCAAGTGATAGAAAGTTAATGCATGGAGTCACTCAGCGACTGGGGTATCACTGTATCAGGCACAATGTGAAGGACTGAAGAGAAGCTCAGAGCAGTCTTGACTGAGCTTGAGAAAGGACTTCCTAGGTCCAGGCCACTCAAAGATCAGATGGCTAGAGGTAGGAAGAGCTTGTCTCTTTGCGGAAGTTTCTAGAAAGGTGTTGGGTGAATGGGTGAGTGCACCTGCACAATACAGTTATTGAAGTTCCTGCATAACTTCTTGGGCCTTGTTCCTAAAGGCTCTGATTCAGGTCTGGGAGAATAGGAATCTATATGTTTAACAAGTGCCCTGGATGGATCCATTTCACCCTGGGGAGGAAGTTTCGTCACACTTGGTTTGCACATTTCTCTTCCAGCTGTCACAGACTTGAGACATTTTATTCCCATTAGGAAGATCTGTGGTGGGGAAGGTAGGACAGTGTATCAAGGGCCTCTTAGCTGATGACATGAGCAACCTGGGTGGGTGGCAGGGTGCCCTTGCTACACAGAACAGCAAGTCAGAGCCCAGTGGAACCATCAGGAAAAGGGGCACAGTGTCCAGCTTGGTGTGAGCTTGTAGTGTGCTGGTTGGTGTTCAACCACACCATCAATACCAAAATTAAAGTCCTAACTGCTCCTTGAACATGTGCATACACTGTAGCACACATTCCAGTTGATTTCAAGCTTGAGACATCCCTCACCGTGGCACCGTGAGATTTGTGCAGCTGGTCTGTGCTGAGTGCAAGCCAGCTAGGGCCACTGCCAGGCCAGCACACCCATCTGTGGTCAACAGGTGCACCCTGGGCAGCGCATCTGGGAAGAGCCCAAGCAGAAGGGTGGGCATTGCATGTGCAGGGCTGCTTGAGCTGCTGCCGGGCCTCTTGCCATGCATATGCTCGGGGGCTGCACACTGCCAACACTGGTGTGGGCTTCAGCTGTGAGGTTTCTTGTGGCTTTGTCTTGTTTTGTTTTGCGTATGATACTAGGGATTGAACCAAGGCTCTTCAAGGGAGCTACACCAATAGACCTTTTAAAACTTTTTTTACATTTCTGTTATTTATTTATTTATTTTAGCATTAATGGGCCTCTATAAACCCAGAGCTTTTTCTCTGAGTTATATCTCAAGTTTTTCTATTTTTTAAAATTTTGAGACAGGGTCTTGATAAGTCACAAGTTTCCCAAGGTGGGATTCTCCTGCCTCAGCTTCCCAGGGCTCTATGATTGTTCTTTTAAAGGTTAGAAGAGAGCTGTGTATTTATTGTTTTAAAGAAAGAGACTAATGAAAATATGGAAGAATCCAGAGACAGAGAGACCATTGAGAGAACTTTCTCGGAAGAGGGAGTTGGGGCAGCGGGGAAACAGCAACCAAATACTGGAGGGGGGCATTGGAGAAAAGGCTCATGCAAATAGGATGTGGACAGCACCAAAGAAAAGGGGTTCTGATAGCCAAGATCCCCCAAAAGAGAGATAAAATGTGAGGGAGGCAGGGTGATGGGAGTGATAGGGGCTTGCTGAAATCCAGTGACTGCGGATGCAGAGCTGAGGGGAAGGCAGGCAGCGCATCACGCACAACTCTGCACTGCTGTGCACATTTAATTCTCCATAGTAAAGTATTTTTAATTACATAGATCCAGTCATGAAATAATATCTGCAGATAGAAAAGTTCATATATAAATGCCCGTTTAGTATAATCAATAACTAAAAGGTCTGTGACCACTGCCTGTCAAGAAATGAGACAGTGACCACTCTACAAGCGATCTACTCACTCTTTCTACAAAGGGATTTCTGGAAGTGAGTTGAGTAATTCTGAACAGAAGTCTTGTGTCAACTCCTTGAGTGACAAACATGTTTTCACAAGGGGGCTATACTCCAACTCCTTTATTCGTGAGAGCAGATCTCACTAATTTTCCTTGATGAGACTCAAACTTGCAGTCTTTTCGCCTCAATTCCCCAGTGTTAGGATACAGGCATGCATCATCTTGCCTGGTTTCTTTATATTTTGATAATCAGAAATTCAAAATGTCAACTGATCAAGCCTAAGAGTCTTTTCATTTACTCTTAACGTCTTGAGTATCTTGCTAAGGTGCATTCATCCTCACCCAGGTGCACAGCTGTTCTGCCAGGCACTCAGGAGGCAGAAGCAAGGGGATGGCAAGTTCTGGGCAACTTAGTGAAACCTCATCTCTAAACAAAATACAAGTTGAAAATATGCTGAGGATGTTTCCCAGTGACACATCAAGCCCCAGTACAGAGCAGAACAAAACAAGAAAGAAAGAAAAATTCAGTCTTTAACATCAGTAGGTAAAAATATTCTGTGCTAGTTTTTTTTTTTTTTTTTTTTTCTCTTTGTGCTGGAATCAGAGTTTCACACGTGCCAAGTATGTGCTGCACCACTGAGCCACACCTCCATCTTCCATTGCCTTTTTGACATTTCATTGTTTTGCTTTCACGCTGAAGTCTATGATACACCTTTAGCTAGTTTTTTCTTTTCTTTTCTTTTACATGTGGATACCTATTCTCTCATTCCTTCATACTGTCCTTACTATAGAGCAAGTGTGTGACTCTGCTTGACTTTGTTCTAACGAAGGAATTCTAAGGAGAGAAGACTCTTCATTCAATTCCTTTATCTTTGTTCAGTGATCCATTTCTGTGCCAAAACAATACTCTTTCAATAAAGTTTTATAATAATCTTGACATCTGGTAAGCCAAAACCTGTCTTCACTTCCTTTTTCCTCTTTTTCTCCTCCTCCTATTTCTCCTTTTTATCCTTCTCCTCCTCCTTTCTCTCCTTCAGAATGACTTGAACTTTTGCCATTTGCATCTCTAAAAATACTGGAAATAATTTATTGAGCAACACACACACACACACATACATACACACACACACACACACACACACACACACACACACACACACGCTGTAGGATGATAAGGAAAGCAACCAGTGCACCTCTTCCTGACAGCAATTTGGGTTGTA
Organism: Capromys pilorides; assembly: GCA_004027915.1. NCBI lineage: Eukaryota > Metazoa > Chordata > Mammalia > Rodentia > Capromyidae > Capromys > Capromys pilorides. The sequence continues at coordinate 7,474 of PVKN010019674.1, read as the reverse complement.
CCATACTTTGGATCTGTGTGACCCTTATGGGCCTGTATATTAAGGCTTGGCTTCAGGATGGCAATAGTTGAGGTAGAAGAACCTGTAAAAGGTGGGACCTAGTGGGATATTTCAGTCAATGGGAGCATGATCTTGAAAGGGATGGTGGAGCCCCTGTCTCTTGCCCTCCTTGTCTGCATCCCCAGCAGTGTTTGTTCTACTACATGCTACTCCCATGAGTCAACCTTGCACAAGTCCAAAACCAATAGGACCAATGATCAAGAGGGTTGAAACCTCTGAAATCCTTTCTCTTAATAAAAACGACTTATCTCAGATTTTTCTTACAGTGATGGGAAGCTGACTAACACAGAGAGAACTGACATGGCCATAGATCATTATTTTCTATTATATGAACCTGGTACACATTTCCATATCTTAGTCTTTTTTATTTTTTAAAAAAAAATATTAATTTTAATAAGAAATAAATAACAATGAGACAGTTTCAAAACATGTTAGTAGGACAGCCACAATAATTAATACAATGCATATTGTTGTCTTTATACTAGTTGCTCAGAGTACAAGATGCAGACTTGATAGCTTTTCTAAACACTATTAGTACAAATGTTTCTTCTCATTGACCTAAGGGAAAGCAGTTGTATGTATAGTCCAATAGTCCATAATAGTTGTGGTTTATCAGCAAAGCTGGCAATGTCGGAAGCTGTTGACTTGAGCCTTTTACAGCTCAGTATGTCAGAATATGGCTTTACTTTTTATACCTTGTGGTTAAATTTTTCAGCTGGATGGTTAAGACCAAGATAAAGCAAGACCTATATAACAAAAAATGTAACTTTTGTATCTGACAAGGTCTGTCAAATCTCCTCAGGATTTACTCTGAAACCATGTATAGCATTTTATAGATCTTTTGTCAGTGTCAGTCATCTGGATGAGTCATGGCCATTGCTTCACCAATTTGCACTCTGTGAAAGCCTGAGAGAATATTTTCTCTTTAGGTGACTCTCCTGAGGCACACTATACATCATCAGTCCCTTTCCTCTGTGGCCCCATAATCTCCTTGAACAGAAAATTTGGGACACCACTGAGTTATAGGATGTTACAGTACAGGTTTTCTTATGTCCTGAGTCCTCACTGACCTAGAGGGGCTAGAGCCAAAATATTGGCTATCTTTGTAGCCCTTCCTTTTCTCTAATTTTTTGACCTGCAAACTTAAGTTGTTAACCCTACAGAAGAGAAGCTTAGCGAAACTATTACCCTATAACATATGCACTACAGTACTCTGAAAAAAGAGATCATAGAGGATTTCAGAAAATATAAAAACAGTCCCTGATCCTGGATAGGAAGAACTAACATTGTGAAGATGGCGATACTCCCAAAATTGTTGTACAGATATAATGCAATCCTTATCAAAATACCATCAACATACCTCACAGACCTAGAGAAATCATTCCAATAATTTATTTGGAATCAGAAAAGACCTAGAATAGCAAAGACAATCCTGGGCAACAGAGATAAGGCAGGGGCCATTACAATTCCTGACCTAAAATTATACTACAAAACTACTGTGATAAAATCAGCATGGTATTGGCAAAAAAAAATAGACCCAAAGATCGATGAAATACAGTAGAAGATGCAGACACAACTACAAACACACTCAACCACCTTATCTTTGACAAAGGGGCCAAACATGTTTACTGGAGTAAAGATAACCTCTTAGTCTTATTTAATACCTATCACCAATGGCTTATAATTATATAGGTGCTTGGCATCTTTAGTTTTATTTTCCTGGAAACTTCACTTGTCCTTGTTTTGTTTTGTTTTTGGTGCAAGGTCTCACTATGCAGCTCTGACTCATAGTGATCCTCCTGTTTCCTGCCTCCCAAGTGCTGGAATTACAGGCATGTGCCACCACACCTGAACTTTTTACTTGTTTTTGATGATATGACAAATAGTACCTCTTCTGCTAACTCTTCCATTTCTGGCTCTTTACATAAGCACAAACTTGTATATTGACTTTATATGCAGAAAACTTGCTAAACCCTTATGTTAATTAAAAAATGTGTGTATACATTTACTAGATTTTCCATAGAGAGAATCTTATCATCTGTGAACAATGATACTTTACTCTTTCTGTCCCACTTCTAATCCTGTTCTTTCCTCCTCTGCACTTGCTAGACTCTCCTGCGAAATACTGAGCAGTGTGATGGATTCTGTTTGGAAAAAAGGAGGAAAAAGAAAACAAAGGTAGGTGTTCAATGAGGAAAGTTTATCTCAGAACACTTAGACCAGACCAGTTCTCTTGTGTAGGCTATAAGTTCAGTGCAAAAAAGTTGTGCTTACCTGTCAAGGACAAGGCATGAGAGAGCACAGAGGGTAGTGATTGCCCAAGCATGAGTCTTGGGAAAGCACAGGGAGCAGTGGATGCTGTCAATAGCATCAATAGCAGGGTTGAATAATGATGAGAGTTACAGGCTTAGAAAAGTCTCTGATTAGCCTAGGATGGCAGGGGTTGGCTTCTTTCATCTCAGATTTTATGGTTAGGTAAGGAAAGCAGCCAGTGCACCTCTTCCTTAACTATTTTCTGCTGATTAATGGCAGCAATGATTAGGGTTTCATCTGGATTGAAGAAGGACTATATTGACATGGAAGAGCTACAATTCTGTTGGTCAAATATCTTTTAAAAGGATTGATTAGTGTCTCAGTTACTTTTCCCTCATTGCTGGGACAAAATACCTGACACCAAGAATTAACAAAGAAGGGTTTATTTAGCTCACAGTTTGTGGAGGTCAGATAGCTTCAAGCCAGAGTGGAACGTGGCAAAGGGCAGTAGTTCATGGTGGCAGAAAACAGCAAGAGCAAAAAACCAAAAGGGATCAGTAGCGGCTTGGGAGAGAGCAAAGTTCTCTCTCTTTCTTACATTGCATTCAGGCTATCCACCCCAGGACAGGTGCAGCACTCACACCCATAATCCCACCGCTGGATTATTAATTAATCACAAACTCTAGAATGAGCTTTTTTTTGGGATAACTAGACACAAACCCTAACAATTAGGAATGTCAATAATAAGCAAGTAAAGGAGAACAGGTAGTATAAAGGAAAGAATTCAAGACAGAACTGTGGACTTCCATGAACTCTGCAGGGAGTCCTGAGACATTTAATGTACTGCTTGAACCTCTGTGTCTATTTTCTGCATAGCCATAGTTACATTATTGTGGTTATCTAGAATAAAAGTACATGTTGTATGAAGCATGGTGTGTGTATCCTCTTAGGCATCTGTAAGATCTCAAGCCATGTAATTTTGTAAAACTACTCTTTTATGTAGTATAATTCATCCATTAGTAATGCTATAGCCTGGAAAGTGGCACTGAATGCATGGACTAGGTCCCCACATCCAAGTCTACCTTGATTGAAGCTATTCCTTGAAGGCTTAGGGGGTAAAGCCACCAGAGAAAATATTGTACATGGTGCAACTGGTGGTAAACTGCATCCCAGTTTGGGGGTTGTTATCTCTGGAGTAGAATTTCCACGCTCTTGTGGTATCCATCCCATTTAGGCCCTTACATGTTGCAGAGGGACAAAGCAGTCCAAGTATTAGCCATTGCTGGAGAAAGCTGACACGGTAGACCTTCCTCTATACTCGTGGAAGCTTATACACTCACACTTCAGTGGGAGACATTGCAGACTTTATGTGAGGGCAAAGGATCCCAGCAAGCTTTATCACTGGTTCCAGCTACTTGATCACTGGAGGTTTTATTCTCCCTCAGTGAGAATTAAAAAAGTTTACTAAGGGCACGTATAATCCAAGCATGAGCAACACAGTGGAAATACAGATTGGGGAAAGAGCCTTGTTCAGACCTTGTTCTTAAGGGATTGGAATAGCAAATGTAATCAGGTGCTAATAGACCTGTTTACAGATGTAACTGGAATCGATCCAGGGTCAGTGATTGGAGCTCCCTTTTTATTTCTAATGTATATTACTATTACTTTTGTGTCTCTTTGGTTATACTTTTCTTCTGGGTGTTCAAAATCAGGTTAAAGTGAAATCTGTATTAATCAAAATTAACCTCTTGCTATCTATCAAGGTCACCTAAGGTTTCTCCAGCATTACTTTTGGAACAATGTGCAAAGCCTCTAAGTTCCTTTTTCAGTCAGCTGCCAGGAGGGGCCACAGCCTTGCTTAACGGTGTGTTTCCCATGGAAGCAATGGAGATATTTCTCTTCCTGGTAACTTCCTTTTGAACACATAGTACATTTCTTGTCTTCCATTGCCCAACAATCTCCCTGTTCAGGGCCAGGGAGATAGTTCAGTAGAATAAGTGCTTGCCTGGCAAGTAAAAGGTCCTAAATTCAATCCCCAATACTGCAAAACACAAACAAACAAAAAAACCAACAAAAATAATATCCTGTTCAGAAAGTTTGGGGACTCACCAAAGCCGTAAGCTCCTATAAAAAAAAGTTCTTTTGTGCCCTGGATCCTTGTTGACCTTGGAGGTCTAAGGCTAAACTATTGGCTGTTCTCATAGTTCAGTTATTTTTTTTACTCTGGTCTTCAAATCTTACTTGTTGAACATTCCAGAGATCAGCTATATTAGTATGGCGGTGGGAACAATGGGTTTGACTTTATGATCTTACCTAGATATCAAACACCTTGAAATATATATGATCAGGGAACTATTCTCTCCTTACAAATCATGGTGGTCTTAGAAGTTGAATCACTGTGGAATGAGAATTGGAGACAGAGCCCCCTAATCTTCTTTGAGTAACAAGGAACATGGAGCAATAAGAAGGAACAGCCTGGGCTCAATCAAGCCAACAGGAAACATATTTCTTTCTAGAAACTACATTGTTCACAAACCTTTTCTCAACATGTTTGAGCCTTCTTGTTTTGCTATTTCTCTTATTTAAAACTTTATCATACAAACTCCTCTCACATAAAAATACATTCCTATACTTACAACATTTTCCATATTATCTTCTTTATTTTACATAGTATAATCTTTCTATAATAAACAAAAATTGCTGCTAGGATTTTAAAGTATCCTTTTGACAAATGAAGTTTATATCTGGTAATCTGAACAACTAATTCACAGGTAGTAGCATGTAATGCAACAACCATTGTTGAATTCCTATTACTTTGTTTAGTGAAATCTTCAATATTTTTTTTTTCTGCAGGACCAGGGTTTGAACTCATGACCTTGCACTTCCCAGGCAGGCACTTGTGCCATGGAGCTATCTCCCCAGCCTCTAAAATCTTGTATTGTTTCTAATGCTGTTTTTTTCTATCATTATTTTGTATCTTTTAAAAATAAGAAAAAATAAAAATAAATAAAACGAAGTGCCATTTCTCTCTCTTTTTTTTTTTCTGGATACTCTGGTTATCATGTTGTAAATCTGACCATCTATCAATGAACTCTCCAAATAACCTTGTACCTTTATCTTTATATAAGCACAAGAACAAATTAACCCTGTAATTGTAGCTTAGGAATTTACAAAACAAAAGATATTAAAGCAAATCAATTAAACAAAAATATCAATTTAAGTTAGCATGTTTGAAAACTCATATAAATAGTTTTCTATGAAAATCTCAAAAAGAGCTGAACAAGGAAAAATTTTGAGCTCAAACAAAGCAACAGTAGGTGTTATAACTGGTTACTAGCACAGGTTAAATAGATAGATGGACAAACATACACAAAAAAATTGCATTTACCAACTGACATGCAGTATTGTAATTTAAAGCCCCCATCATTTTTCCAGGGTCGTTGTGTAACTTTTTTATGTCTATTTGTTTATTGTCCTTGTTAGGGCTTTATCTCCTGGATGAGCAGAGCAATTCTAGCAGAGAGACATGCAAGTAGAAAGCAAATAAAACCTTGGCCACAAGGGATTTCTTGTCATTTGCCATTTCTCTGCAGGTAGTTATCAAGGTCACTAAAAACTTGGAAAGGAAATGTGCCAGTTCAGGGCATTATCTAGCTGTCATGAGAGGACAAAATATGAGACCTTCAGATTGAATAGTTCCTTTTAAAGCCATCCTCCAATTTCTCCAAAGAAGAGCCCCACTTTGGAAGCTGGAGGCCTGGGATTCTCTGTATGGTGTGGCCATGTCAGAGAAGGGTTTCACAGAAAGTTGGGCAGGCACAGAAATTTAGGGATCCATGGTAACTGTTAAGAGAGAATTTAGGGGTCTGTATCCTTCTATTGGGACACAGAGGATCTAACAATCCTTTTGTGGATGTGACCTGGCCACATCACAGGAAGTTTTCCCAGAACACTGAGGAGTTTCCACACCAGTTTCTGTGCAAGTCCACCACAGGGCCTAGACCTCTGGTTACCTCCTGAGATCTGGGACGAGGGACTTAGATTTCCCACGTACCTAGAGAGGGCCAGGTGAATCTTAACAGTCCTGGGCTGGATGATGGAATGTCCAATGCTGAATGAAGGGTGAGAAGAGAATGACAAAGAATGTCCTAGAACTCATGCAGTGGGGAGAGATAAGAAGGTCCCAAAAGGAAGGGGTGGAGTATACTACAGCAGTCTCCGCCACTCTGTGTGGACCACCAAAATGTTTGGGTAAAAAGAAGAAAGAGAACAAAAGTAGGAGGTCAATGAGACAGGTTTATTTCAGAACAAACTTGTGACAGGCCCTCCAATTTTTTTGTATTTATAGAATCATCAGGAGGAGGAAAAGGAGTCGTGGCTACCTGCCAAGGACAAGGCTTGAGAAAGCACAGAGGATAGTCGTTGCCCAAGCACGAGTCTTGGGAAAGCACAGGGAATAGTGGTTGCTATCAATAGGTAGGGCTGAATAATAATGGGAGTTATGGGATGCCGCTGTGCTAGGGTGGCAGGAGGGTTTGAAGCAGTCTCTGGTCAGCCTAGAATGGCAGAGGTCAGATTCCTCAGTTTCCTTTCTTTTCCTGTCTCAGTAGGAGTGTTTCAACTGTTTGCCCTATTGTGGATTCTTGCTGCAGGTTTTTGGTGGGCTCTTAATGGAAGTTCCTGAATATCACCCCCACCCTTATTTTTGGTAAGAGAACTTTATTCAACAAATTTCCTACAATAATTGGGAAGATCGTTTTCTTCTTTTTTGTGCAAATGTGATTGCTACAGTTTGAGAAGTTTCTGCATGTGAAACCCCAAATTCGTATGTTAATGGTATTTATGGGGCCTTTATGAGGTCACTAGGCATAGATAAGGGGGGAACCCATGGCAGCATTAGTGGCATTATAAGAAAATAAGCCAGAGCAGGCTGGCCCTGTCTCATTGGGTGCTGCTTTTGCCATCTTAAATTAAGGCACAACAAGGCCTTCATGAGATGCAGAACAGAAGCCAGTGTCATACACTTGGACATCATAGCCTCTAAACTTCTATTTTATATCAACTACATAGTTTCTGGGATTTTGTTATAACAATAGGCAATAGATGATTCAATGGTAAATGACACATGTTGATTTTTGAATGTTAACCAACTTTACATGTA
>PVKN010019673.1:0-16261 GCA_004027915.1 Capromys pilorides | reverse complement strand
ATGCGGGCTGGTTCTCTCTTCCTTTCTATTTTCTTCCATCTAAAACATCCCTGAAGCTACCCTGGTACAGGGCAGTGTACTAGGCAAATAGGATAAGCAGACACGGTAGCATCACTGTTGGCTTAAAGATGAAATGAAAATCCTCTAATGTGACTGACCAGAGCAAAGTATACCTAGAAATTATGAAGATTATTTCACTAATTTAACATAGAAATTTGATACATTCTAACAAAGAAATTTTACTCATTTAACTTCCTGCTATAAAAACAAAATTTTCTGTATTATTGCTGCCAAGGTATTGGGGTATAAAGTTCTAGGAAACAATACAAGACACGAACAAGTTTTAACTTAGCAGTTAAATATACAGTTAACTGTACAATGAGTAATAACACAAGTTGAGAGAATTACTTGACCAGGTGCTTTATCAAGATGTCCAGCATCTCTCTGTTTTTCTCGGGCAATTTGTGCACCAATGCGTGTACAGCCTCCACCCTGTAGTTCTGGTCATCTGATTCTATTATGCCAAAGGAAAAAAAAAAAAAAAGTTGCAAATGCTCAAGTTTTAACTGTAGTCAAATGAGTAAGGAGATACTCGCGTATACAAATACCTTGGCCACTCCTACTTTTTATGCCTTAGAATCACTGCTCCACGCAGAGTGATTACCATCAATTCCCAAGGCTTAGAGAGGCTACACAACTTGTCCATACACATGCAGTCAGGGTCAGAAAAGCCAAACACATCCACTGTGTGATTCTATACGTGTTCCTAATCACTGAATTATGTACTTCCATACAACCATAACTCATTACCTGCTTGGATTTTAAAACCAAAGCTAGAAGAGAAGCAACAGAAATGTAAACTTCAGCAGCTGGTGAAGTCTCTCCAATATGCCAAGCATTATACTAAATACAGTGATATTTACATTATCCAGTGATATTCACCTTATTCCATAGAAACCTAGAGGTCCAGTGTGTACAGCCAGGGTAAGCAGCATTCCTCTCCTAATTTACAGGCTAGGAGTGGGGCTCTGCTGTGGTAAACACAGGCCCCACAGATTGCAAATCCACACTGACAGTGGTAAATCTGCGGTGTAAGAAATTGCCTAGGAAAGTCCAGTCTTGCCAGGCAAAAGCTAAGGTGCTGACATACATGCCAGAGAAATGTCTAACACCACAGAAGAAATCGTAACACTCTTATCGTAGCTGCCTGATTTGTGAAGCTCTTCCCCAGAAAGAACTCCAACTCACAGATCTATACTACGAGGCCACCTGCTCTTTCAGTGTAGTTCTTTGGATATAAAGTGCAGAATGACCTGATTCAGGCTAAATAAAAGGTTTCTTCCAAGAGTTCTTCCAGTTTAGGAGACGGCAGCACTCTGACCTATCTGCTAAGTAAGTGGAAAGGGAAACTGTGTAAAGCCAGGTTAGGAGTAATCAAAAGTACCCCAAGAAACTGACTGCAGAGGGAGACGAGAAAGAAAGAAATACAACAAAGTACAAAGGTGACAGATCCAGCGCAATGCATGAGAAGCACGGTTTGCACATCCTGGGCACGGGCTCGTGGACAGCCCAGTGCTTCTCTGTACAGAGTCCTGGGAGACCCTCTTGGGCGTGTGATAACCTGCCCTTTTTACCGATAGGACTTCTCTTGCTTGATACCAAATAACCTACTTTTATTGACTAACTGAATTTCAGTTCTTCTAAACAAGAACATCCATGACACAGATAAAAGGTAAATCACATAAATTCACAGTCCTCAATAATAATGTTGGTCTGTGCACAAGAAGTAGAGAAAGAAACTTATACAAAGCTCATATCTAAACAACCAGCTCATCTTATAAAGCAAAATCTTGGAATGAAGAGCTCTGGATTATGATTGAGAAAATAAAATCAATCAAAACAAACAACTGGCACATAGCCCTGGGCTGCCATGAATTTATTAGTGTCCTTAAATGAGTTCCTTATCTATTCTGGGTCCTGACTGCAATAATCTGAAGCATTAGATTATATATTTTTCTGAGATCCTATTCATCTTACCATGATACGATTCTATGAAGAGAATGTAGAAAGGAGAGCATGTGGAGGCAGCTGACTAATACTTATGCATAGGTGTTTAGTGTATCCTGTGGTTGGCCATGAACACTGAGTTGAAAACCAAGGGCACTCAACTCTATTAGACACTTTCATCAGCAGACATTTCCTGTGACATTACATGAAACTCATGCAACTGATTTTGTTTCTTGGATTGTGAAAAATACCCTTAGTTACAGTCCCACCCCACACAATTTTACCATGCCATGCATCCCCTACAAGCTACACGCTGAGAGCGCACTCTCATGGCAACCTGGCACTTGAGCCTCAGTGGCTGAAAACTGCGTGGTACTATCACGGTTCTCACTGCTTCCTCCTCAATTTTTCAATTAAATCTATAACTATGTCATAATGCAGTCACAGACCCACACATAAATATCTGATCTCCACAAGTAAATAAAATATAAAGGAAAGGGGTTGACGAAAGGTGTGGTCAAAAATATTCTATTCATCTTTACAGCTTTAAGCACACAGCGTGTGAGCATGCACAGCAGTACAGCTCTCTGTACACAGTCACAACTACTTAGTCATAAACTTATTGCTATAAGAAGTTGGTACTAATTGCTCGAAGTTCTTTCTAATCACATAGGCCTGTGATCACAATAAGATCATAATGAGTGGCAAGACATTAGATCAATTTACAATTTATATTGGCTTAAAAACCAGTGTAAGCTATTAAGTATCACATAATATATAAGTGGTAATGTATTAAAAAGTAAACTAGATTAAAATGCGTACATCTCCTCTTGTGTGATAAGCTGCACGAGCTACTGCACCGTGGGCGTGTACTTACTAACAGCGATGATGAAATCTTTGTGCAACTTGTACGTCATCAGCGGCTCCGCAAGGCACCTGCACAGAGACGCGACAGGCATTCAGAAGGCAGAATTTCTCCCCATATGTCAGGGTTTTGCTAAGAACTTGGTGACTTTTTCTGTCATTAAAAATCAAATAATACACATAAACACTGGGTGACTACACAGTCTGCACCCTGTAGCGGGCACTGGGTAATCCTGAAGTGCAGACTTCTAGGGTGCTGATGGTCCTTTGCACCAGCTGCCCGACGGCATCAGGAAGTCTGAGACAAGAGCAAAGCCACTCTTGGATAGGGGACAACGACTTGAAAAAAAATCAACTAAAACTTCAATTTATTTGAAAGATGCACAAAACCCTAACATACAAATTCAATGTAAAACAAAGAGAATCACTGATTCTTGTCCTAAAATGTTGCCGCCTTTCACGATATTGTTGGAGAAGCAGGCTCCCAGAATGCTCAGGGTAACAGCCGCAGCCTTGCGCACTTCCGCCTGCATGGAGACTAGAGAACAGCGAGAAGGCCGTGCACCCTCTGAAGGGCCACGAGGGCAGTGAGCAGCACATCTGGGACCAGGCGGAACTCTCCTCACCTGAGGTAGTTTTTCAGCCCGCTTGTGATTGTCTTGTTGTCCCATAGCTCAATATCAATGTCGATATCAGGAGGGGATTTGGGGGCTGGAAAGAATAAGACAGGTGCATAAACTACAGCTCAAAGTATTCCCTGTGCCACCTGAAAATGGATACCAGCTAAGAAGGTTCAAAGAGAGATGCATTCATTTTCTCAGATGCCAAAACGTTAACTGCATGGCTGTTCTTTGAATGAGCTGATAAGAAACTCATTTTCCCAGTGAACCTCAAAGGTAGCAGACGGAGTAAGACTCTGAAGTCAACTTCCCACCCCTTGCTAATGCGACAGTTAGTAACATGCAGCGGGCAGTGGCTGGCATGCTTTTATGTCTTCCTTGTGGATTACCAGGTGCTATGTCACCCCTACTTTCTACACCAGGAAGCTGAGACTCACAAAGATTAAGCACATGATATAAGTCTGTAAAACTTTTAATGGGACAAATTTGGATTCCAAGCCCAGCAATTTGTCTCTAGTACTCATGCATCTTATTCTATCTTTAGCTAACCAAAGGACATTTGAGGAAAAACTCCAGTGTTGCAAAAATGCCTCTCCCAAATCTGATCATTTATTACAGATGAACACCATAAGCAATCTGGAGGGCAGGTGTGCAGCACGGTGGTGCAGCCCTGCCTGGGGTGTGCTAGGACCTGGTGCTAGCCCAGCACGAACCCCCACCATGCACCCAAAAAGCTGAATGCGGACGTTAATGTTAAACATTATTTTAAAATATTCACAGACAAGCAATCATTTATATTTCAAGGACACAGTTTGGTTGACCAATCAAAACATAAAAATTAATTAACTTATTTCATCTAAAACTTACAGAATGTGGTGGTCATGAGTTTCTGAACCTTGGAGTTCACCCCTCCTATTCGGTAGAGCCCTAAAATGGTGATGCCTAGTGGGAAGGAGAAATCACAGGAAAATAGATTGAGACAGCTTCCTGGGGACTGAGGGTCAGAAAATCAGGCAAAGCTCCATAGAACTGGAGAGCCGCTTATCCAATTTCACGGGCTTGCCTCAGCAAATCTGTCCTGGAAAACACACCTAGCAGACACATTTCTTGGAGCAGACACTGAACAGTCCCTTGAGAGACTAACGATGTGCACGGTAGCCAAGTAGCCCTCTTGCCACCGCCTCTGAATATAGGAAGCATCAGGGACAAGAGAGATGACCCAGCTTTCTCATCTGCCTCCGAGCCGCCGATTCCTGGGTGCTGAGCAGTCCCGTCACGTTTATCTCTTCATTTTGAGGGAAGGAAACAGATTCAGAGAATTCAAGGAACCTACTTAACCTCTCAGAACCTCTAAGCGGCAGCACAAGAATCTGAGTACGTTCACAGACATCCCAAGCCCAATGTGAAATTTGTTTTAGACAGGTTTTGGTGGAAACGAACGTCCTACAGCTAACTGTGCTGAGCTTCCAGAGAGGCCATCATTAGCATACAATCAGCAGTGGCTGAGGTCATTAAGCAAGAGGAAAGAGGGCAGAAAGGCAGCTAAGAACAAGCTCCGAAAGCCTCACCTCTTGCTGACTGACAAATTACAGAGGACACTGAAATAGTTATTGGGATATCTACAAAACTCACACATTCAAACCAAGCTTTAAATTAATCTCAAGCGAAGGCCAAAACATATACTTTCTTTTTAAAAATCTTTTTGTTTTGAGACAGGGTCTTGCTGTGTAGCAGCTCAGGCTGCCTCTGACCTTGCAGGGATCCCCATGGATCAGCCTCTGTGTGGGGGTCACAGGCCTGTGTCACCATGCCCACCACCTCTTAGTTTCCTACTCTGGCAGGTTCCACGTGAGAACGGGACACACGACAGTGACAGTGAGCACTCACCTCTTGTTTCCACAGCCTGAATGCATTTTCTCACGAAGTTGAACCCCGCTTCATTTAAGTACACTGAAGGGAAGAGAAAGTCAAGTTAGGCGCTGATGGGAAGCAGCAATTGACCCGTTAGCTGGCTCGGAACAGCACAGTGCTTATGGCGGAATTTATCAAACTTTTGGCTAGAGTCTAACATTTCCATTTTGGGGTAACAGTAGAATAGGAGTTCACACTCACAATTACTATCCATATGGGCTTATTAACAGGCACAGAATCTCTGAAGAAGGCACATAATAGCGATCCCATTCATTTGCCTTTCCAAGGTGACAAAAGTCAATGATAGTAGAATAAACCTTTACAGTGGGTGGAAAGTGACATTCAAACTTATGACTTATTCTTTTCCATAAGATTCTAAAAACACCGTAAGGGTCTTCAGTTGCTAAAAATTTCACCTTTCTCTGTCCTAAGCTCTAGAGCTAGTTAAGCCAGGCTTCCTGATGTTCTTTGTATGATGTTCTGTTTCATAGTCAAAGTAATCTAACACAGGCTTCTTTAGCACTCAGAACCCCTCCCCCACTTCTACATTATAAATCAGCAGATTATTTTGATCTTTTTCTAGAGTGTCTTTACATGGATGCTATTTTTTTTAAGGTTTTAGGACCAGAGCCAAATTAGATTACCTACATAAAGAAAAAGCTTTTAAGAATACAAAGTGACATCTGAAAATCTTTTGCACTATAAGGAAAATTCTCATCATGTTGTGGTGATAACATTTTCAACATTCTTCAGTAACAGTAAAATGAAGATAATGCAAAACAATAAAAATTTAAAACGATTTCCCCTCAAACATTGTGACTTAAACACAGACCCATTGAGAAAAAGTACATACCAAAACAATTGTGATAAAAATCAAGAAAAACCACTAGCAACAGACTAAAAACTTAGAAACAATCTTAGACATAGGATGCTAATAAAGGCAAAAGGGTTAACAAGATGCAAGAGGTAGCAACACAGAAGGGTTTCTATTATGTGTGACTGGCAGGACCTTACAGCCAGTATTCTTAAGATGTGGACATTTGAAGGTATAATTATTTCAATTATTCTAGGAAAAAACTTCACAAAGACAGAGGCAAATTGGTGAACAGAAGACACAGAGTGAAGGCAGAAGCTGTCACTTTTATTCACTAGACTTGGGAATCACACGATTCCAAAATCTAAGCACGAAAATATGTACTTAGTACTTCAAGCACAGCATCGGTGACCTGGAAATCACACTGTCCAAGCTAAAATCTGTGCGGCTATCATAGGAAGCAGTGGTGTGTTTCTCAGCTTCTGTGTCCTATGTCAGGAGCACAGAGTGCCGTGGGCTTCCCAGGCGAGCTCAGCACACATGAGGAAATGGGGGATAGAGGGCGAAAGAGCTCCACTGAGCTCCTGCGGAAACGCAGCTCCTCGACACCAGGCAGGACTGGTCACTTCCAACAACCAAAGTACCAAGGATGACACATGTTCAGACATTCAGAACTATTTGTTACGTACAGGAAACAGGTACGATGGAAAGGTAAAGAGTCACGTATTAGTTTTTAATGATGAAAACAGTGCAATCCTAAGTAGAAATAAAAATAAGACACCTGCATATCTGCATCGATTAGCTCTGCGAGTTCCTGCCACTTGGGATGTTTGACACTAAAGATCAATAAGAGTGTTCAGCTTTTCAATTAAAAAAAGATTCATTGAGACGAAGATAAGGCCATTAAAAAACTTTCCAATAATCTAGACTTTGGAAAATTAAAGACACTGTGTTATACAAAAATGGAATTTGCTTCTTCAATATTTATTTTCAGAAAAATAGGCAATAATCAGGCTCTATTTCAAAGGCATCCTGAAATACTGGTAGCAATTTTTCCGCCTGTGCCAATGCACTGATCCCACAGGCTCACTGTGGGGAGTGCAACCTGCCCGGGTCCGGCTGCAAGGTCACTGTGAGGTGCGCTCTTCCTGAGAGATTCCCTGCATTCTGTTCACAGCTCTCCCTGCAGGAGAACATCTAATATGATCACTCGGTGCAGAGATGTGGAGAATGTGTTTCCAAAGAACCTGTTCTTCTGTTGCTTTCAGCTATCCTTTGCTTTGTCAGAGAGACAAGGGTTGTGTGGTTCGGAGAGCGTGGCTGGGTGAGAGCCAGGCAGCCTGGGTAGGGCCCAGCTTCAGCATGGCACTAGACGAAGGGCAGTGTGCCATTAGCTTTTAAGAAATATAGTAAGTGGCAGAACATATTTTAAAGAGTCATAACAAGGTGGAAATAAAACCATATGAGGCACCAAAGAGTGCCAACCATGGGGAAACAAGTAAGAAAAACGTGAACTTTCTTCCCTTTGCTCCTGTCTGTACTTCTTAGCTGGAAGAACCGATAGGAGCAGAGAGGGTTCAGGTAAAGGAAAAAGAAAAAAGATAAAAGCCAACCATTCGCTCTTATCTGGTGACAGTACTCTCCCTCTCAAAAGCTGTTATCATAAAGCACAACTTTCAAACGTGTGCCTCAGTTTTCTCTTTTGCAAAATAAGGGCAAAAATAGCCTCACCCTCGTAGGGCTCTCTGAAGATGACATAAGTGAATATTTACAAGGTTCCACCATTACGTGAGGGGCCCTGTACCTCTAGCGGGCTCCACAAGGGAGCCGGGCTTTGCTATACATTCAATTCAAGCCCATGAACCCCAGTGAACAGACACATCCGCTCGCTAGAACAGACGCTGCGGCGGAACAGCAGTGCTGCTCGCCCATGTGTGTTGCCTGCTCCTGCGGGAAAATTCTAGTTCTCAGCATCCACGAAGACAGACTTGGTTGTGTGATCTGTACTGCACAGTGAAATAAGACATATGTCACCCCAGAGAGCTGCGAGCCTGGAGCCAACAGCTTCTACGTGCTTTTCGTCTGGCACAAGATAAGCAGCGATCCAGAGGCGGTCTCTCCACCAACCTGAGCTTCAGAGCAGCAGCTGTGAGTCCCTGAGCTCCTGTGCATTCCCATCATGGACACACAATGGATCCCTACCGTGAGAGGACCTGAGAACTGAGGGTCGCCTGTTACCACAGGTGGATCTGCCCAGTGCTAACTATGCACAACTTAACCAGTTTGCTGTGGGAGCCAGGATGCAAGGAAATAAAATGAATCCCACAGTCAAGTTTTTCCTTCCTGAAGTTGAAAATCTGCCTTTTGACTCCTTTCTTGCCCGTTCACATAACAAAGACACGCAGGGTGACAGGAGCAGCAAGCGCGTGCCTGGCTGCTTTGCAGTGTGATTCAATGGTTCCACGTCCCCTAGTGCTCCTGCTGAGATCTGAAAGTGGACACAGGGGCTCAGTGTCTCCCCAGTGACGTGGCAGAAGGAGTAGCCACAGGACTAATTTCTTAGCGCAAACACATTGTGCGGTGGAAAACAATCAATTTTCAAAAGCCGTGAGTGGTTACCACACTTACTATATCTGTCTAATGAAGACTGAATTAAATCAGGTTTTCTGTAGCTTAAAAGAAAGAAAAAGGACGACTCCTTATGTTTAGATGTCAATGGAAAAGGTTATTATGACACCAACTGCACCATTAAATGTGTTACATTTCACAATAACTCTCCTTCAGTGGAAGGCAGAGCCCTCCCCTGTGGCTGTGGAGAGGAGGGGTCTGCATGCGCACACAGTGGAAATACGGTGCTGAGTCAGGGCTCGGAGCCTCATCCAGAGCAGGCGGAGGCAACGTTCCAGGAGGGTGCTTTGTACCACGCTTGCACAGATGCACTCTCTCTGGTGCCTACTGCAAAGGTCAGGGTGCCTCACTAGTAGGAGCTGCTTGTGAACACCTCCCCAGGCCTGGCGTGACGCTCAGCTCTGCATCACCCCAAGTGGGAGAAGGCTATTAGGAAGCCAACAACTACTAAATCCCCAGGAAGAAACACCCTATAATACTGTGGCACTTGGGGCTCAGTGCTAGAAGCAGAGAGCAGAATAATTCAACAAATTTAATTTATTCAATCAAAAGTTACATTTAAGCAGTTGCCACCTCCCCTACTCTGGAAACTGTGCAGGGCTAAAGCTTTTATTGAAGCCCAAACAGAGTTTAAGGCAGTTTAGCATCACAAAAGCTATTACTCTCAAGAGAATTCAAGCAGTCCTGAGGACAGCAAAAGTAATAGTCCTCCCTAGAGCCAGCAAGTCAAAAAAGATCTTGTCCTTTCAATTTCCCACCTTGCAAACCCCAGCACAGGCGCACAACTGGGGACTTACGGTACCATCTCAGGGTTAGCAACACAAAGCAACACCTGTCTTTAATTTAAATTTCACTTTGTAATCTGCCCTCGCGGGTTACACAAATGTGTAATATACTATATGTGGTTTGAAGGAAATAGAAAAAAAGAAATGAGTAGAATTATTAGCATTCATGACACCCACTGGTTCTGGCCTCTTCTTCCCCAAGGACAAATAGTCCTTTCACCTGCTTTGCACATAAAAAAGCCTGGGCTGTGTCCCTCCTTGATGAAAACAAAATTGCATTTGATTACAGTCTAAGGCAGGATGAGGTAAAGGACGGTGTTGCGCACGATGCCTGAGAGCTCCCAGATGAAACTAACAGCACTACGAGCCCAGGAGCACTCGCGGCAGGTGGCAGCTTGGCGCCTAGAGTGAGAACAGTAAGCTCCACTTTCCTGCTTACTGCTGGGAAGAACATATCTGCTGGTCACTTACAGCACAAGCCATGGACACAGTGGCCAAAACTGAAAGTTGACCGGAACCTTTAGCTTCTCCAATCCCTGTGATTTTACATGAGGGCCCTTAGGTCACCTTCCCTTTACTCGATGAATCAGTGGCTTTTATGAGTAAAATGTCCTTTAAAGGGACTAAGTTTTATTCACAATACCTGGAGACGCATAATGCAATTCTGTTGACTTAACTGCCCAAGAAAATGACGTCTAAATACGTTTTCTTTCATAATTCTCACTTCGCTCTTGGACAGGGTGAGGGACGAGGTCTTATACCCACATATGAACATCACACTGAGCGGACAAGCCACAAGACTTCCACACGGGATGTCCAAGAAAAGAGAACTGAAGAGAAACATCACCTCTTCTTGCTCTTATTAAAGTTCAGTCCCCAAATGAAGGTCTTAGAATGGGAAATGTATGTTAAAAGAGCAATTTGTGTCCCTTGACAAGTGGGTGCAAATGGCAGAATTAAGAACTATATTAGTAGGCTAATTTTATTTTATTTTTATTTTTTCTGTATTTAGCGCAGGGCCTACGCGGGTGCTCAGGGTCTCACTACGTAGATCAGACTGGTAGTGATTCTCCTGTTTACAGCCTCCCAAGCGCTGGGTTGCAGGTGGCGTCACCACGCCCAGTCTTAATCACCATCTCAGCGTGCCTCAGAGACGGGGCTGGCACAGCATGCCAGGGATCGAACCCCTGGCCCCTGAGTCTGTCTAAGTCTGAGTCTGAGGCACTTCAATCCATTGAGCTATTTGGCTGGCCCAGTAAGCTAAGTTTAAATAGATTATTGGCAATGGGACAGCTTGAGGACTAGTTTAGTTCTAGTTTTCATCAGATAGCATCAGTTTGATATTGGTAATGCATATTGCTACCCGCAGGAAGAGTTAATAAGCCCAGAACTTATAAGCTCAGGGGAGGACATTACGCAGCACCTCACAGCCCAAACATCATCGTTGGGCCCAACGCCCTATGACTGATCGATACTTGAGACTTTTTACTTGGCATTTTGCCATAAAGAAGATACAAGCTTTAATATTCCAGGGCCATTGACAAGATCTGTATACTAAAAAACTACAAAGTGAGGGTAGTTTCTTAAATGATAGTTTTGCAGACAAACTCATCATGTCAAGGCGCAGCCCAGTGAGAGCTTCCTTTCGTGCCACGTGCCCTCTGTGCACTTGTGGCGTGGCACTCATGTAGATGCCCGGATCTCATAGTGAAAGCAAAAGCACTGAGACTGCTTCTCAATGGGGCTGCCATTTGAAACAAGTTTTTTTTTTTTATTATTTTTTTTTTTTAATGTATTTAGTACAGAGCCTACAGGATACAGGGTCTCACTACACAGACCAGACTCATAAGAGCTTCTCCTGTTTTCAGCCTCCCAAGCATTGGGATTACAGGTGTGCGCCACCACACCTAATCTCAACAGCCATCTCAGTGTGCCAGGAGTGGGACTGGCATGGCACACTGGGGATTGAACTCCGGTCCCTGCACCTGTCTAAGCAGGCACTTTAGTCTGCTGAGCTATCTGGCCAGCCCTGAAACAAGTTTTATCATGACTAAAAATCATGAAAAACTGAGTTCTGAAAGGACAACAATATTTTAGCATAAAAAGAATCCATTCGAATTACAGAGGCTATAAACAAGCACTCTCAAGCTGGCATGGGAATTGCAGCAAGTATTCCCTTCAGATACCAAGTATGACAGAAATGACATACTAAAATTGACGTAACGACACTTTGTTGGGAGGGTTGTCAGGTGCCAAATAAAAGGGACATAAGATCTCAGACACAAGATAATACCTAAGAGCACAGTAGAGGAGTTGTAAGAAGACAAATCTCTCCAAGCCTCCAAGAACTCAGATGACTTTTAAGAGGTAAAATAATAACAGAATCACTGGAATATACTTTTGGCAAGGGCCAGGGATATAGCTCCATAGCATAAGTATCTGCCTGGTAAGCGCAAGGACCTGAGTTCAATCCCTGGTTCTGAAAATAAATAAATAAACAAATAAAAATAAATAAAAGGCAGCAAAAAAGTGGTAGATAACTGCAGGAGACTTAGAATATGATGAAAAACACATGACGTATGTTTCTAAAGATTGGTATGAAAGTAATGACCCAGGAACGGTCCAGTGAGACATTTGCCCACATCTACCATGTAGCAAACCAGCAGAATGGCTTGTACTTCTGAGAAAACTGGGCCAGATAAAGTAAGATAAACGAGTCCTCCACTGCCACAAAAATATCAGAGTATATGAACTGCTTCAAATCTTTATCAAGGATAAGACAGTACCATAGACGTGAAAAAAGTAAACGGAAGACGAAGAGGCAAAAAATACGCTGGTAGCTGCAAGTGGGACACAGGTTGCGGCTTTACCATGGAAACCTTCATAGATTCAAGACTTCAAATCAGCTGTAGCATTTGATCAATGGTGTGTTAGCACTGCCTCCCAAGAGTGAATACTTAATATCACACAATACTTTTGTGTGGTAACAAATAACTATGCAATACAATTTCAAACTATTTAAACACAACTGCCTTGGGCCCATAGCAGAGAGGCACAACCTCAGCTGTTTCCAGTTCCATAAGGGGCCTGGGGTTCTTAGACTACTGGCGCTTGGTCTAGGGGCAGCCAGCTCACTCTCCGCCACTTCTGGTGGGCCTAGGGCTACTGCAGACTGCACAGTAGGAGCAGCTTACCAACGCAGAGCAGCTGTCTCAGACCTCTCTTTACCTGACCAATGTTAGAAAGAAGCATCCCTGACTGCGGTGCAGATGGAAACACGTGCATTCCTACCCTGTTCTACAGCCTGCAAAGTGGCCCCTAAGGATTAGGTGTTGGAGTGTTCGCCCGGCTTTGTTTAGGAGAGGTGAAGGCACACTTCCCAGTTGGAGTCCATTCAGCATGTTTCTTCTATTGTTTCACCATTTTTCTGTTAGGAAATGTAAACTTCGGTTTCACTTTTGGCTTGCTCCAAGGAGTAAACCAAAAAGGAGAAAGGATTACTTCTGATTAATAGCAGAAGCTGTTTCCAACTCAAATATACAAGGTCTTAGTTTAAGAGCCAGGAACTGTGCATATCAATTGGAGGTTTTAAAGGGAAAATAAATGACTTACTTTCTTCCTTCTTGCTAATAATGGCAGGCAGCGTATAAATCTAAAAAACAAAGGGTGTCCATCAGTTCCTTTCAAGTCAACGACCCAGCACAGAAGACCAGCAATGGAATGTTTGTAAAGTGAATGGGGGTGGGGTAGGGGGAGCGCTGGGCTGATCTCAGGTCTCTGAGTTGCTGTGCCCAGGACACCACTTGTCCACCCTGCCTAGTGACTCCCCTCTTCCACGGAGGCCCTCCTGCCCTGGGCAAACCTCCCTGACCACTGTACTTGAGGGTCTTACTCTCTTCCCCACCGCGATACGTACTGTACATTCTTTAGGAAGCACTGCACGATGGATTCCACGAGGCTGTTCTTCCCCAAATTACCCAGTGCATGCTATTTTCAGTGTGCATGACCCTAACCTGTACCTTGCTGTGCAAACAAACTGTCCCTAACACTTGCTCTTAGTCAAGACTTACCATTGTGGTGAGGAGCCAAGGGTTTGTTATGTTTTCGTTAGTTTTTAAATCTGTCATTACTTGGCATTTTATAGACCACAGTAAGATTGAAACAAAAAAGATAGAAAAATAGATGTTGAGCTCTAATGTTTTATTCTTAAATTTATCAGATTTATTATGCGGTTAGAAAACAGTGTAAAGGATTAACCCTAACTGCTGCACATAGCTTACGGTGGGGTGGTGGTGGAGTCTGAGGGCGCCTCCCATGTGCTAACTGCAGTCATACTGCAGGCCTGGGGCTAGGGGCTGTTCACGGGCCTCTTGCTGCCTATGGGAGTCTGGAGGGGGGCACCCTGCTTGCTGTGCATGCGCCGCCCTCTCTGATCGAGCACACACTGCTTGCTGTGCACGTGTGGCCCTCTCTGATCAAGTACTCATGTTAATCAAATAAGTGGAGATGAGCTATACCTCCTCGGTATTAGCAAGGAAAGTATCATTCTAACATCGAAGTAGCCATTAGCAAATGAGGAGGGGAAAATGCCACACGAGAGCTTTACCAAGGTACACTGTCTACCCAGTGGCCCAGGCGACAGGGTCAGTTCACACTTGAACCCTGTTTTTCCTCCTCACAATCTCTAGCATAAGGCTTGCAAGGCCCGGGCGTGCGCTAATCACGAATTGAACAACACGACATAAACTGCGCAGCCAGCTAATGATGATAAGATTTTAAAAAGTAGTCTGAGGGTTTTACCTTAGCTCTAGAAAACTAAATCACAAAACTGAAATTCTGTACCAGGGACCAGGACGTCGCTAGGGAAACGGTCCACACCCCTGCTCCCTCGAGTCACTATTTTAATGTTTTCAGTTACACTCGAGTCACCCGACCAAAGCTGCAGAAGTGTCGTGATTCTCAGAGTATTAGGACAGGGGTCGCAGCACGTGTCGCATGCTTACCGGCTCCTTCCCGTCCATGGCTTCCAGCCAGAGCTTCCTATTCGCTTCCGAGAAGGCTTGCAAGGTGATGATCCCGTGCCTGCCAAGCCAAACATTCTGCATGTTAGGTGCAGCCTTGCCATGTCTGCAAACATTTACTAATTCTTCAGGTCTCAGTTAATTACACAGGTAAAATTTGAAGGAAAGAAAGAAAAAAAGGAGAAAAAAGTACAAATTTAAAAAGTACAAAATTTGACGTATACAAAATCACTGTGGATGATTTACATGTTTGTAATTCTAATGATTATGGGTGATAAGACCCCTGTGTGCTTTAATACCAAACTGTTTAGAGGAAGCTGGCTTCACACTATGTCTTCTGGGATGATCAAAAAGAGTGACAGAAATACATGCCCAGAACCTCAAGTGTCCCGAATAGCCCACAGCGTGAGAGTGACTGTTTGGATTCTGATTTGGCATGGTCTGGTCAGCTAAAGACAATCCTGAGGAGCGCACAGCAGTACTCATCAGCATCTTCCAAATTAATCTCACTAAACAGGAAATGAGGGCTCTGAGGAGGAATGCAGAGAAGAAAATGTCTCTGGAAGCGCTGCACGATCCAAAACTCGGAGGGCTTTAGGCAGACCCTGGCGCACCTTTCTGTAAATAAGAAAGGAACTGGAACGTGCTCTACACGTGGCCTCGCTCTACGCAGGGGTCTTGGCATCACGTACGGAGACACGGGCCAGATGCGAGTCAGGCGTGGGGGGTGGGGGCAAGTGTGGGAGAAAAGGGAAGAGAAAGGGAGAGAAATGTGCTGAAGAAGTGGCAGAGAGAGGTGCGGTGCCCCACCAGGCATGCGAATGCTGAGATACACACAAGTACTACTACGCGAAAACAAAAAGTAAGAGGAAAATGCATCACCAAAATGACAGGAAAAGGGACATGCGCATAGAGATGAAGACAACTGTTTTTTAATGTATTTAGCAGAGGGTCTACAGAGTGTCTCACTACACAGATTGGACCTGTAGTGATCCTGCCTATTTTTCAGCCTCTCAAGTGCTGGGATCACAGATGGGCGCCACCATGCCTGGTCTCAATAACTGTCTCAGGGCACCCCGGGGGTGGGGCCAGCACAGCAGGATGGAGATCGAACCCCTGGCCTCTGTGTCTGCCTAAGCAGGTGCTTTAATCTGTTGGGCTATCTGTCCGGCCCCCCAAAATGAAGACAATTTGATGCTGGAGATTTAAGCCAGTGCAGCAGCACCAACAACACAGTTACGATAACAGCCACTACTTGCTGTGTGAATGTGTCACTTTCACTATCTCATTTAATCCTCATGAGTCTTGCAGGTGGCTTTTTTCTCTATAGCTGATATAACAAAAGCATAGAGTTTTTGGGCAGACTACATGCCTACAGTCCCAGCACTCAGGAGGCTGAGGCAGGAGGACTGCCTGAGTTCAAGGCCAACCTAGGCTACATAAAGAAGTTCAAAGTCAGCCTGCATTACGTAGTGAGACAGGTTTTATTTTTTTTAAACACGGAATTTAACAACATGTCCCAAGGATATAGGATATAGTATAACAAGTATATGCTGAAATAAAAGAAAAAACATAATAAGCTGTTTATACACACACACACACACACACACA
>PVKN010019672.1:0-16263 GCA_004027915.1 Capromys pilorides | reverse complement strand
CATTGCCAGTTAAGTCGTGCCATGTGCTTTCTTTAGGCATCAACTGTAAAATGCACCCCAATATGAGAGATTTTCAAATCTGAAGTAATTTCACATGATCATAAATTTCTGAATGAATACATTGTCTAACTAAGAACATACAAGAACAGTGAAAGCCCTAAGAGGTTTAAAATAGCGTGAGCAAAATTTCCAATACTACTTTCTTAGTGCAGCCCAGACTATTGCCACAGTTATCCTACCCTGGAGACCCCAGCACAGACAGAAGTTCCCATGGGCTCAGAAGAGCGAGGGGTTTCCACTGGCTGTGCTCGTGGGCTCTGCATAAGTGTTGGCAACATTCCAGGCGAGAGACCTTGCCAGCAGAGTCCGAGAGGGCGCCTGAAAGCGCAGGGCGGATCAGTGACTCAGTAATGGGTCTAAATGTGACTGAGCCTCTGAGCATCACATCTTGGGGCTGACGGCAGTAGTAGGGTAGCCAGGCGAGGCAGCCACTCTCTGGGAAAAGATAAATAATGTGCACTGGGGCCATTCCAGTGAGAGAAGCCCCACAGGGCGAGCAAACGATGGCTGGGCTCCGTACTTAATGCTGCCAAGAGGAAGAGCGACATGGGATCAAGGTAGGTGCCGCCCGAAGAGCCGTCTCCTAGCCAGGTGCGTGCGGTCCTGGGTGAACAAGTCAGGATTTCTGCCCGAAGCTATCTCTGCAGTCACAGCGCCCAAAGTTTCTCCCGTGCAAATTCATCCCTGCAAGTAAAGGATTGCAGACCCGTATTACACACAGTCACCCCCAAAGAAGCAACTTGTAGCTCTGTTTCTTGTGAGGGGACAGGTTGCTGAGAGGAAAGCTCACCAGAAAGAGGAGGAGAGATAAGGGCTGGCCAAATAACTCAGTGGATTAAAGCGCCTGGCAGGGGCTGGGTGTTAGATCCTGGTGCCCGCTGCCCCAGCCCCACTTCCGTCCCCACTCCTGCCCCCTGGGGTGCCCTGAGAGGGCAACTGGGGCTGCGCATAGCGGTGCACCTATGATCCCAGCTTCTGGGAGGCTGTAAACAGGCACATCACTACCAGCCCAATCTAGTAGTGAGATCCTGAACATCCTGTAGACTCTTCCCTAAAAAATTAAAAAAAAAAAAAGGAGAGATAAGACAGTAGGGTCCCTAGATGAGCTGCAGCAATGGGAGGAAGAGGAGGATCTCTGGCCCCTCAGGAGTGGCTCAGGACTCACGGAGCGATAGCCTGCAGATGACCTCAGCTTCATCCTCTGATCTTCTCTCTCCTCTAGCCCCTCTTCCTATAAAGTGGATGCCAGTGAGAGAAACATTATGACAACTCACAAACAAGCACTTTAGCACGCTTTAAGCTTCAAAAACAAAAGAAGTCGTAAGTGGGAAAGATCAGATGTCAATGTAGCATGTCCATGGGGGTACATTTCAAGACTTGCAGGAGATGCCTGAAGCTGAGGACAATAGTGAACCTTATGTCACGTACTAGATTTTTTCCCTATACACAAATACCTACAATAAAGCTTAATTTGTGAACTGGGCACAAAAAGAGATGAACAACAATAACATAATATACCAAGCATAATAATATGCTTTAATGAAAGTTATTTTAAACATGAGTTGCTCATTTCTGGAATCATCTATTTAATATTTCCAGATCACAGTTAACTGCATGTAACTAAAACCAAAGCCACGGATAAATGAGAACTACTATTTCAAAATTTCAAATTCTGTAAGCAAAAAGGAAATGCACCACCAAAATAAAATCAAAAGGAAGTTGCAGGATGGGACTATAGCTCGATGGTCTAAGCAGCTGCCTGGCAAATGCAAGGACCCAGCTCCCAGGTTCCATCCCCAGTGTCACATGCTATGCAGGTATCTGGGTGTGCCACGCCAGCCACTGAAACTGGGTGTGGTGGCCCACTCCTATAATCCCACCGCTGCGAAGGCTAAGACAGGAGGATTACTATAAGTCCAAGCTGCAAAGCGAGACCCTGTACCAAATAAATAAAGAAAACTGAAGAAATAATACTTGCAGGGCCAGGGAGATAGCTCAGTGGCATCAGTGTCTGCTAGCAAGCTCAAGGTCCTGAATTTGATCTCTGATATAATATAATATAATATAATATAATATAATATAATATAATATAAATATGCTGCAAGTTCAACAAAATTCAACAAGTTCACCTAGGGGCTGCTGGGGATGGGAGAGGGAGAGAGGAATTTAAGCAATTCCATAGAGAAATGCAGAGAACCCTCACCACAGACAAACAGTACACAGAGAGACAATTCTCAAAAGAGGTAGCATAACCACTCAATAAGGCCCATGCGACCAAGTCTATGTGTGCACCATTGTAACCCCAATGAATGGGTCAATGTCCAGTTCACCTATTCTATAAATGCTTAGTACATGATTGATTAAATAAGTTGACTAATACAAGGGAAAAACAATCTTTTTA
Source organism: Capromys pilorides (assembly GCA_004027915.1). Lineage (NCBI taxonomy): Eukaryota > Metazoa > Chordata > Mammalia > Rodentia > Capromyidae > Capromys > Capromys pilorides. The sequence continues at coordinate 13,802 of PVKN010019672.1, read as the reverse complement.
AGGCTGTTGCTACTGTACATGTTTACAGTACATAGTGATTACATTTTTCATGAGGAGTGGATACACGGAAATATCATATTGTAATTCTTTTCCCTTCCCTTCCTCTTCCTCCCCCTCATTATACCTCCTGGTCTCTTTCCATTTGCAAAAGATCTTTGTTTCCTGCTGTTTCTCTTTTATTTTTCTCTTTATTTATATTCTGGGTCTCTCATAAAAGAGAAACTAAGCAATATTTAAGCTGGCATGTTCGATTTATTTCACTTAACGTTATGGTCTCAAGGTACACCTATGACAATTTTGAGATAGAGACAAGATACATATTTTTGTCCACCATTCTAGCAAAGATTTCTAAAACCCCACGCGCCTCCTGAGCGCAGTGAAAAGGATGTGCTCCAACAAGCTGATGGCTGTGGTGTGACCCCACGGGCCCACACTTAGTCAAGACCCATCATGGGGAGGCGCAGACTCTGGGGCTCAGCTCTTTCTGGGACAAGGAAAGAGCTCTGTTCCCCCTTAGAGGCACACAGGGCCTGGACAGCAAGCCCTCTGGCGCCTTCCTCTGAAGGTGTGACTAAGGAGTGGCCCCAGCTGAGACAGTGGAGCAGAGAGACCGAGCAACCAGGCCAGCTTCAGAGCGGAAGCTGAACCCAGTGCAATTTTACTTGGGGAAGAAGTGCATTTTTATATTGCTAGGTCCTTGAGATTACAGTTTCTTGTCACCCCAGTACCTCTACCCCATTCCGATTAATATATTTATTCAATTCTTTTCACAAATATTGAGCTAAATGCCTACAGTGAAACAGACCCAGGAATTTCACTTACAAGGAATAAGAAAATAAGCCCAAATATGGAAAAAAGATATCTCTACATAAAGCTTCCCATTGTAAGGCTGTTTTAAAGCCGGCCTTCCCATAATAGAATAGTTTGTTGCTAAGGAAAAACATTCCATATATGCTTAGCACATATTTATAGAGAAAATGTAACAACATGTGAAGACATTGCCATCTTCACAAACTTCCCATGTACATAAAATAAGATTGAATGGGAAAACACCAAGATCATAAAAATGTGGTTCTATAGGACAGGGCAAATATTAAATTTTTCTCTATTTTTTTCTACCACTTAGTTTTCTAAATACTTAAACATAAATTAATATTAACAGTCACAATAAAAAGATTCCCTCTCATTCAGTTTTTAAAATGCACAGCAAATGGGTGATTTTACTGTTTCATTGGTAAATTTTTTCTTTATCTTGGAACCAAGGTCTTCCTGAAGATGTTTCAAGCTCCAGGTGCCTTATCACATGTATGCTTTCTACTTTGGGGCTATTATTTGGTTTGCATACATGAAGATGATGCAAATTGTAAAGAAAACTGCCTCTTTTTTAAGGATCTTGCAGGCAATTTATGGATGTTTTAGAGAGCCTAGCCTTGAGCCGGGTCCTTCTCTCCAGAACCCACTGCCCTTACCTGATCATGGAAAGGTGGAGTCTGAAGAGACCATAAGATCTTCTGGCTCTATTAGTGTAAGGGGAAAGAAAATCAAAAGTCAGTGCTTTCATGTGTCAGATGTGTCATTCAACCCTGTGGAGAACAATTGAACAACTGTCTTGTTAGTCTTCATGAGTGGGGATCTACAGAGACCACTCATATCCACTCACAGGACATTGGCATTTATGAATTTCTCTCTGCACAATGTTCACAAAAGTAAGTTATACCAAGGAGGCATTCCTGCACGGTGTCCAACAAGGCACAGCTTTATGTCCTTCTCAGTAGCCTAGTAAGAACCACCCAGTTTCAGAACTGGAGAATCTCAGCATGGGGTAGATATTGCTTTAGAAGAGTTGGGAAAGGTACTGTGGGGGTAGAAGGGTGTCCAAGCCCTCATGCAACACAAGGTGGAGAAAGTGGGAGGCCACACAGGCAGCAGCACCTTCCCTTTCACCAGGGCCACTGTCCCCGTGATCCCAGGCTGCCCAGCTGTGGCCTAATTGGCTCCTCCTCTCTTTCTGGACCTGGGCATCTGCACATAGGAAGTAGGGCATTGGTTCGAGGACATCTAAAATCCCTCAAAGCTGCTCATGTTGTAGGCAGCTAAATTAGATAAAAAATATTACAGGTGGTCAGACAGGACCAGGCCCTCAAGAAGACAGCCTGGAAGACAAGATACCTTGCAACTGTGAGAGAGACGGATGCCCCCACTGTGGGCCAGACCTAAAGACCAAAGATCCAACAAATGCTCACCTCCCTGAAGATGAGCATCCGGGATTGATTATCACCTTGAGGAAGCCAGGAAGAGTCACTAGTCTGACTGCTACTGGCTACCAGATAAACTCCCGTTCTATGTTCATGGCTGCTTGCTACACGACTTGCTTCCCCATTCTGTGCTGGATTTAATCAGTTTTACCTGAGCAATGGTGCTTGTAACCCTATTGGTCGACAGTTTTGTTCCACCTCATGCCAACCTAAGTGAGTTCTCATTTTCTCGACCTTAGACCCACATGGTTTTGCTCTATACAAATCCCTGGAAGAGACAGCGTTTTGGGAACAACCCACTTGGGTCCCTCTTCTGTGAGTCTCAGACAGAAGCTTTCTTTCCCCCAATAAACATTCTGCTCTTAATCTCCATTTGTTTCCAAAATTCATTCTTCAATTTAGAAGACACCAGCTCCTCTCAGGTGCCTTCAGGTCTGAAGTCTCATTTCCCAATAATATCACTGTCATTCGATGCCCTTCAGCACTGACTTACACCTGGATGCACTTCGCTGTCCTGCCATTGTCTGAGAAGCAGAACTGGGTCTTCCAGCTCTTTTCTTTCCAGTTGTGCTGCTCAGACTCTTCGAGTGCCAATCACAGAGGTGTGGCCTGACCTAGTTTACATCATGAGATGAGACACAGCTTATGTAGCCAAACTGCTGAAAGGGCAGGGGTTCATGTGACCAAAGGACCATGGATTGAGGGTCTCCAGTCCTGTTAGAACTCTCCAAACTCCTTGGGTATCACAGTCCAAACCATTTTCATGTGTTAATAGCTTGTGGGGTAGAAGTGTTTATCATTCTGAGTGGCTTTTTATTGATAGGACCAAGAAGCAAAGATAAAGGACAAAAAAAGGATGTCTGTCCAGGAATTCATGTGGGAGACAGAGAAAGGACAGGGGAAGGTCAGGGTGACCTGTAATTTGACTCTTTTAGGGCTAATCTCAGTGATAAAGTGGGGAATGGGGAGAAGAGGGCCAGAGAAATCACTCCTTAAGACAATGTTTTTTGATCCTAATTGGATTTTTGGCTGAGGAGCTATCTTTTGATCTCTAATCATGCATGCTGGGAGTTTTTGGGTTTGTGGATCCAACTGTCCCTTATCTCTGCATTTCCATCTCAGACATACCTCCGGCCAAGGCCCCCACATCTTTTATTCCATCCAGGCTTCAAGCCCATTGGCTGGTGCACCCCACAGAAGGTGGGCCTTTCTTCCTCTAGCTCATGGCTGCCTGTCCATCACTCACAGGCACACTCAGAACTTCACCAATCTTCTGGGTCGTTCTTACTCAAGTCCAGCCAACATGGGGATGAATGATCTCACACAGCATTTCCAAGTTCACGTGACTGTAACAGTATTCAGATCCTTGTGAATGGAGGACTCAGGTCCCCATTTCTTTGCCATCAGCAGAAGCTGCTCTTAGCCCCCCAAAGCACCTCATATTACTTGTCCTGTTGCTCCCTTCATTTTCAAAGCTGACTATGGGGAATCCCATTCCCTTCCAGATTGAGTATCTCACTCGGAATCTCTCATAGCTGCAAGAACCCAGGCCCATCTAAGCTTCCCTATTCAGATCATCACTGGCCCCACCCAGCCCCCAGGACCACCTCCCATTTTTAAGGTCAGTTCACTGGGCACTTTAATCATATCTGCAAGATCTCTTCCAGGAAGCACCGAGCTTAGCATTTGAATGAGGAAGGGAAGTTGCCACTGGGGGAAAGAGGCCTGGGAATTCTGGAGACTTGGAATTCTACCTCCATAGTAGCTGCAGGAGCTTCAGAAATTTAAGTCAGTCTTGAGAATTAATTCAAAAGGTTAATCATCTGAAGGCTAAATGTACCTAAATCTCAAGCAACTAATTAATTTATCAAGCTGTCTGCTTGACTCATAAGGAGTATCACTTGATTGAATAGAATTTTAAAATTATTGATTTGATTGTCTTAATTTTAGGAAGTGGAAATGTAAACTAAAAACAGACATTATTACATTAAAAACATGTTTTAAACAATTTTCCATCCTCTTTCCCAGGGCAGAAACTGTGTGATCTTGTGAGCTTGGTTGAGTCCCTGGCTATCCCACTTGGGGAACTCTATCTGCTTCACCTTTGAAAGACTACTTTCTTGGTGCCATTCCTGCTCCCTGTGTGCTGACAGTGCGGAGGCTGTCTCTTAGCATTTGGCAGGGAACTGCGGGGCCTGCAGTTCCCATCCAACACAGGACCTGGCATGAACAATGAGTATTCATGGGATGAACGTGACAGGTCCCATCTCTTGCCTTGGTCACTGATGTGCTCCCTGTGCTTTGGGATCTGATGTAGTGGGCGCTCAATCAACGTGCAAGGAAGGCAGGGAAGGAGAAAGAAGAGAACCGGCAGGATCCAGCCTGGATTTGAGAAACAGCTGCCTGCCTCTGACTTGACCAAGCTGTGCCAACACTTCTCAGCGTCTTCCTCTCATGAACAGAGGACTCAGTGACTTCCATGAAGTCACTGGAACACGGAGGCCCAGGGCACACCCTGGCAGGGATTCTCACACAAAGGCCAGTGTGGGGCACACGCAGAGGGTATTTTTTCTGGCTGGGATCCCTGCCAAACCACTGGCTGCTGGGGACTCTTCTCTGCCTTTGTTTTAGAGCCACTGCAGACCTCTGCACAGGTCACTAAGTTCCTGAGCGCTTCTCCAAGCCAGGCTGAGCCAGACTGCCGGGACAGATAGGCAACCAGAACTTGAGAGATCTCCCACGCTGTCTAGGAGGGCTTGCAGCTGGAAGTCAAGCAAAGAGACAGAGGCTCTCTAGGTGACCTGGGAGTCTGGCTTCAGAAAAGGGCTCAAGAGGTCAGGAGTGTCAGAAGAAAAGCACACAATCTGGGTTCAAACTGTCAGTAACAATTTACAAACAGGTAATCTGTTCAGAACACAGAGGGAATTTGAGAACATTCCTTATGGGAAAAAAATCTGCCACCCTGCCTTTCAGCTTTACTTCTACTCAGGAAAGGAAGATGCTTTTCTAAGCAGTTATAAGAAAATAACAGTCTGGGCAGACTCAGGCACTTAGACTGTTGCATGTAATTATGGGTAGAGTGACAGATTATGTTACAACTCTCCAGGAGCCTGTCCCCTTCAGCCTGCCCTTCAAGGTGCCTGAGGCCAGGTACCAAATGCATGCATGGTTATTTAATGTTTGTCGACCCTTGGGTTCTGTTTGGAGGAGTCTATATTTGATCGCTGAGGCTGTGGGAGCCACGGAGAGTTTTTGCCCGGAGCATGGTCCTCGCTCTGTACTCCCAAGCAAGCAGTTACACTCAGAGCCTCAGATTTCCAGTAAAAATGAATTAAATTGCACAAAGACAAAAGGTGGGGGAGTCCTTTGAATAGCAGAAGTGGAAGAAGAAGAAGTGCAAGCTGCCCTGAGGATTCCTCAGTTGCTCCTTCGCATCCTTCCAAAGGCAGAGAATCTACCGAAAGACCAGCCTCTGGGTGCTGACTTGATTTCTGTTTATTTCACTAGGCACTAGGCTTGAAACTGAGTCATTCTTTCTAACTCTGCGCCACCATGGCTGCCTCTGCAGGAAAAGTGGAGAGAATTTGAGACCTTGCCTTATGGGAAAAATCTCCCAGCATACCTTTGAACTTTATTGCCAGGCAATAAGTAAAGATTCTTTTCCAAATAGCCAAAGTCACTTTGCTGTCCAAGAACTGCGGAGGGAGACAACACCTTGACTTTGTACTTGTGAGATAATATTGTAGCCCCCGAGAGAGAGAGAGAGAGAGAGAGAGAGAGAGAGAGAGAGAGAGAGCACGCGCCTGATGCTACCATTTATTTTGTCCGTAGGACAACTTAGTCTATAAAGTCCACAACATCCTAGACGCTTAATTTCCATAAATGGGAGTATGATTAGTGACTGAGAGAAAATGTGGCCAAGAATGCTGACTACAAATCTTGGATAATTTCCTGAGAAGTAAAAAGGGAGGAAGAAGAACAAGACTAACAAACCTTCCATGCACAGGAAATGCCTAATGCCTGGCTTGTGGAACGGCCCAGCACATGTGCGTGGGAAAACGCACAGGCTTGTCAGCCCTGGCTTCCAGGGGGAAAATGTCTTTAAAATGCTCTCCCCTTTCAGATTCCTGAGCCCTTCAGTGGGGAGGTTTGAAAAAGACGTTGGCACGTAAGGCCAGGACATTCTGAACTTCGTTCTCAAAAGCTTAGCTCTATGCTCTTTGCAAACTGCTAAATCTCTCAACCTCTAAATTTTGTTTTGGAGTCATAAATTTCTCTCCAGACTTCTTGTTTTTCAGAAACCAGCGCAGGGTGTTTCACTGATGAACAACTAGAAGAAAGCAACTTCAATGCCAAACTAAAGAAACACTTTTTAAATTTTTATTGACTTAATTTTACATAAACTTATGTTCTGTCTGCCAGACATGGGTACGTATGTCACTGAATCAAAATGGTTTAATCCTCAGCACTGCACTGGTTTTATCCTCTAAAAACATCTCAGGGTACTAAATGCTAGGCTGAACAAACAAAATATAAATTAGAAATGGTGGATGCAATATCCTTTACTCGGCTTCAGAAGTCCTGTGGTGCACTGCGTTATGAAGGTTGTTTACAGGCAAGTCTACTGGTCATTGCTAATTTCCACTGTGCAGTTCTCAGCTCCCTCCCCCATAGAAGGACCATTTGCATAGTGGCATGAGACAGACCCCTAAATTACTGCCCATGTGCCTGGGACAAGGCGCTGGCCTTCTCCAGGCTCATCCTCACCAGACCCATCCTCACCGGGAAGGAAGGATAGCTTTCTCAGAAACAGGTGAAAAAAGAGATGTCTAAAGACCAACATTCAGTGTGGTGGCAGGGACGACTCCAGAGGACAAACAGGTTAGCAGACTCATAGAAATCTATTCTGAAAATGCCCGAGAAAGCCTTTTTCTCATTCGACCTGCTGAATGACAATTCCTATGCTGGACGTTAGGCATATAGGGAGCACGTGCTCAAGGCACCTAGAGGTTAGTGCCAAACTGTAGTTAAAGAAGCACAAAAGTCATAAACAGACATGGAGGTGAGGCCAAGAACAGAGGCAAGTGAGCTGGACAGTTCCTAAGATGGAAGCGGGCAACCTGCTGCACTATGGGGCAGAAGCTCTGGGAGGGAAGAGGAGTGGGCAGCTGTCCAGAGTGGCCAGAGCGGAAGGAGAGGAGGTTTCTGGGAGCCCAGGAGGGAGGCTGGCACACTTGAGAGACTGCACATGCTGCTTGTTAGGATTTTGGCTTTTATCTTATAATTATTAGACAACACTGAAGCCTTTTAAGCCCAGAATAAATTAAATGATCACTGAAAATTATCATAATATCTTGTACGCATGTAGGAATACACTGAAGAAAATGCACTCTTCTATATGACTAAGTGATAGGTTCTGGCCCTAGGGTGAGTTTCTGAATTATTACAGTGGCCATCTAATATGGCTGAAGCCCTTAAAACAACAGCTTATCGTCTCAGAGACCACCTCCACCCTTCTTCTCCAGCTCAGCCCAGGGTACAGTTTTCTTTCACCTCTCCTGCTGCCTCAGGGAAGGTCCCAATCAGTTCCTCAGGTGTGTGAAAACATCCCCCTCAATCTTTACCCCTGCCAAAAGGTCACGAAAGCCTCAGCCTCCCTTTGTTCCAACTCAGAGAATCCCTCATCTTCCCCAGACTCTCCCTGTGTCCTCAAAGATAATAAATCCCCTTTCCCTTTCTCCTTCTTTCTGTTTCTCTGCTGTGCCCCATGCCTGAACAAAACCTACCGCTATGAAATTTGCTTTTGAGTCTTCTGTTTGATTTAGTTTGCCTAGAAGTCCCTTGGCATGGTAGGTAGGATGGTTGTTTGTTTTTTAAAAGAACAGTCTGAGCCAGCATAATCTTCTCTCTTTGCCTTTTCTCTTGCTTCCCTTTGAACCTGGATATAATCCCTGGGGGGCTAGCCGGCACCTCATAATCATGAGGTGGCAAACGCAAAGATGAAGATCTACACAGGAAGGATGGCAGAGCAGAAAGAGAGAGAAGGCCTTGTATTTAATGGTCCCCAGAGATACTGGAAAGCCCCAGGCTAACTGTTTTCTTAAAAACAAATAGATCTCTATCTTTTAAATCTTTGTTAGTCTGCCTGTTATTTGCAGCAAAATTTGTTCAGAACAAACACGTGTGGCAACTAAAATGATACCTCCCAGCATCCTCAGGGTAGGGTTTATCAAGCGCTTAGCCTTTCAGCGTGACACCCAGCACACATCTCAGTTCCAGCAGATGTGCCATTGCTCCCCTTCCTGTCATCATGTGCTGAGTTCTCTGTGCTATGGACAAATCCCAGGGGTCCTGGGTCCTCACAGTTGTTCCCATTCAGTGTGTGCCACTCCTGACATGGGGTTGCCCCACTCAGCGGAGTGGTATAGTTTGATATAATCTCCCAAAGCAATTATGCTTCACGCTGCCTTTTTGGAGCAGAATTGCCGGAAAGAGATGTATGGCCACAGAATTTCCTGTACCACTCTGGGACACTGCAGGCTTTATGATAAATTGGTAGCCTCCATTTAGGGTAGATGACATCACTACCTAGAGACGGGTCTGAAAACCACCATCAGACTGGATGCCTCTGCATGAAAGTCATAGAAAAGAGAACATTTAGCAGAACATGGTGGCTCTCTTTAAAGTTTATTTTAAAATTACAGTTAAGGTATATTAACTGTACAAGTTAATGAGTATCACTATGACATTTCCATGGGTGAAAATACTGCCATTTGATCATGTCTTTCCTCCCACCCTCTCTTTCTCTCCTGCCTCAACTTTGTGTTTTGTCTGTTTGTTTCCACATCGGAGTGAAAACCTGCAGTTCCTGTCTTTCTGAGTTTGGCTTTCCTCACTGAACGTCATGGGCACTGGTTCCATCTTTTTCATCTTCCTGCAGATGACATGACTGCTTTCTCTGCCATGGCTGAATAATACCACATCATGCATACCTGCCACGTGCGCTTTATCCGTTCATATGATGCCAGGCACCTCGGCTGCTTCTGTGCCTTGGCTATTGTGAGCGCTGCTGCAAACACCAGGGCATGCAGATATCTCTTTTGCATCCTGACTTCACTTCCTTCTGATATACACTAAGGATTAGTCAAGCTGGATCACATGGGAGCTCTAATTTTAGATTTTGGCGAACCTCTATACTGATTTCCATAATGGCTGTACTAATGTATACCCGATCAGCAGTATAGACAGCAAGACTCATTTTCCTTGCACTAACATTAATTATTTCTTGCTTACTTTTTCTTTTATTCTTCTTCTTTTGATACTAGTCCTCTGACCAAGGTGAGGTGGACTCGCCATGCAGTTTTGTAGCTTTCCGTATCTCAGATGGGCAGTTTCTTTTCATGTGATGTGGACCCTAGGGCAGGCCTCACTCACTACTGGTGGCGTGGACATGGACACAGCAGCATCTGTCCCTTTCCAAGGCTTGTTGAGATGAACTACAGGTCATAGGCTTTGGAAGGATGACCCCAGTATACTCTCAGCAGATATTTAGTGGATGGATTCATTCATTAAGGACCTACATATTTAAATCTGTCATTTCTATGGGAAAACCCAGCCCAACCCCAGGGTCCAGGTGATTGGTGAAGCCATGCCCTTGCATTGGGTGGGTCCCCCACCTTTGAGGTCATCTGAACTCCAGCTTTGCCATACTCTCCCTGATGAGCCCCTTTCTGGAAATGTCCAGGGAAGACCACCTGGAAGGAACAAAACCTGCAATCTGCTGCAGCCCAGACACAGAAGCAGAGAGTTCTCCAGTTGGAGCTGCCAAAACCAGAGGGAATGGTTCATGGCAAATTTACTCTTCTGAGCCTCTTGTTCTATTTCAGCTGAGTTAGCATCATGCACATTTGGCCTCTCCTCCAAGCATCCTATTCAGTCAGTCAGAAGCACGGGAAATGGAGCTTGAGCGCTCGGCAATGGTGTGTTGCCGGTGCCTCAAGTTATTAAATCCTGAACGTGTGGAAAAGAAAATGTCATAATGATACCAGTGGAGAAGAGAAAGCATGCACAAAATCTCCTAATGTGAAGACAGCATGTGGAGAAATGAAGCAAAAGGGAATTTTTTCATTACTTATATCTGGGTTTTATGTTACTGTGAAAAGTATCTGGTTACTCCAGTTGGTTTTATGTACACTGAGTCTATAACTACCTAAGCACTCCACTGGGCTAGAATTTAATCAAATATCTTGGTTTCTAGTTAGTGGATTTGTGGTAAATATCAGTGATAAGAAAAAAAAAAAAAAAAAAAACCTGCCTGAAGTAGTCCTACCTTAGACTTAATAAATGTTCCCCTTCTCAAATTCAAGTTGAAAAGAAGGAATTCTCCGATGGAGACAAGGGAATGAGTTCTCTTACTTTTTATATTTTGACTTCAGTAGACAACACATTCATTTTATTGAGAGCTTGTGGCATTCAATTTCAAGTTTCAAAGTGTTAGAACTCGTTTCTGAAGTAATATTAGGGGAACAGCATCACACTTTTTTAAATGAATTTTTTTCCACTATCAATAAAAGTCAAATGAAACTTTTCCCATCATTCTTCACTCCTACACCCTGCCCTAACTTTACCTTTCAGTTCAAATCTGTCAAGTTTCAAGCAAAATATGAGGAACTTTGAAAAACGCAATTAAGCCACACCACTCTGGCAAAGAGGAAACAGACAAGATACATGTATTTGGATGATCTACAAAGCTCGATATTTATATGTATTTTTCCTTAATTCTATAAGACCTGAGAGCTTTGGGGGATGGCAGGAAAATGAATTTGTTCCTCAAGCTCACAGCCGGGTCCTCTGTCTACCTGGCAGGGTCTGCAAACTGATCCAGGCTACGAGATGAGCAGGAGAGAACTTGCGTTGGGGCGCAGCCAGAAGCTAGGTGCGATTTCTCCATTGCTCGGGGTTTTGCACTGAGAGTTGGGTGCCACGCCGCCGCCCAGCTGCAGTCAGTGCGGAGACCCTGCAGAGGGCTGGGAGGCCCAACATAACACAACTGCATCTCTTTGCACTGCTAATACTTTGAAGGATAACATTAAAAATAGTTCACTGTATAGTAGCAAGGCGAAAATCTAAGGTATCTGAATACGCTGTGTGAGTACTCTGTGGAGTAAATGACAACACTATCGAAAGACACCAAAGAAGACATTAATAATTAAAGAAATGACTCCATTCATGGATAAGAATATTCCAATTTTTTCCCAAATTAATCTATAAACTTGATACAATTCCAATGAAATTCCTGACAAATTTTGCTAGATTTTGACAAGTTGATACTAGAATTAGGTTAAAAAGTTAGTGGGCCGAGAATAACCAAACACATGTCTTAAAATTTTTTTTTTTACTTTGCTATATTGTCCAGACTGGATTTGCAATCCTCCTGCCTCAGCTTTTCAAAGTGCAAAAATTATAAGCAGGTGGGACCAGGGAGCTAACTCAGTAGCATAAGTGCCTAAGTGCCTATCTGATAAGAGCAAGGTCCCGAGTTCAATCCCTGGTACCACAAAAAAAAGAAATCTTGCAAACATTATAGGCATGTGCCAGCAAGTTTGTTACCAAGAAAGCTTTGGTAAAGGATCAGATAATGAAAGTATAAGGAAAATAAAGTGCCCTTATTTGCTTAAAGTAGTTAAGACAATACAGTTTGGCACCAAGAGAAAAAACAGACTAAAACTTAGACTTCGAAAATTGATCTTTTCATATATAAAAGCAATATTTAACAAAATTGAAAGCGAAGATCAGAGAAAAATGGCAGTTCCATCAATAGAACTATGCTATGACAATTGGTTATCATCTATATGGAAATAAATGAAAGCAAATCTTCACTGAGTTTCCTAAACTTATTTCCAGGTTGATCAAGACATGAAAAAGAAAAGCAAGTCTTTAAAACTTAAGAGAGAAAAATGAACATTTTTATGAAAAGTGTGTGACACATGACACAGAGTTCAACTCTGAAAAGAAAAGAGAGATGAATCTGACTTGACTGCATTAGAATCTCAAGCACTATTAATGAGCGCAGTTTCAGATTTCAAAGTTCATGAACTGGGCGCGGTGGCGCATGTCTGTAAGCCCAGCACTAGGGAAGCTAAGGCGGGAGGATCACTACGAGTCTGATCTGTGTAGTGAGACCCTGTGCAGAAAAGGTGTCAAAGTTCTGAAAGCTTTGAAGATAGATATTGATAACATCTGTACAACCATCTGCATTTAATTGATACCAGAGAATGGCACATAGAAGAATGCTTAAAATGACCAATTCTATGCTATATATACTTACCACAACTTTAAAAATGCTTTTAAACAATATTAAAAACAGAAAAGGCAAGTTGTAATGTGGAATAAAATACTGTCTTGAGTACCCAGAATGTGTAAGAAGTCATGTAAGCATAAACAGACCAAAAAGGCAGTTAAGTGATGGGTCAAGGTCTCCTACAAGAAAGTCCAAATGGGTATAGTAAAGCTCATTAAAAGGCCGTCATGGTTACTGGTCATTAGAGAACTGTAAATAAATGCTGGTGCACCCATGTTTATAACAGTGCAATTTATTATAGTTAAGTCTTGGAAACAACCTAAATGCCCATCAATTAAGGAATGGATTTTAAACAATGTGCTATTTTACACACAGGAGTATTATTCAGCTATAAAAAAGATAAACTCAAGGCTTTTATGGGTAAACAAATGCAACTACAGACCATACTCATAACTGAAATAAATCAGACCACATGTATTTTCTCTCTAGTATAAAAACATGAAAGAGTAAGGAAAATCTGAAAGGCACAGCAGACACTGTGAAAGGGAAAGAATCTGTTTTTGTTCTCTTTAAAATGTAAAAATAAATGCTACTGCAATAAAATATTATTTCATATCTATCATACTGGCCAAAGTTTAAATGTTTAGCAATACTAAACATTGGGCCGGGCATGAGGGCGCACACCTGTAATCCCAGCACTTGGGAGGCTGAGGCAGGAGGCTCAGTGTGAGTTCAAGACCAGCGTGGGCTACAAAAGTGAGCTCAAGGCCAGGCTGAACTGCATAGCGAGACCCTGTCTCAAAAAGACAGAAACAAAACAAACAAAAAAACTAAATATTGGCCAGAATATGAAAGAAAAAAATTCTCCTCCCTGTTGGTGACAATGCACATTGGTATCAAATACTTTCACAGTCACCCTGGCATCTTATTACAATGGACTGAATGTTTATGTCTCTCCAAAATTCACATCTCACAACTTGAAATCCTTTTTTATTTATTTATTTAGTATTTTAGAGAAGAGTCTACAAGGTGTTCAGGGTCTCACTAGTAGATCAGACTCGTAGGCTGTTTACAGCCTCCCAAGAGCTGGGATTACAGATGCGCACCACCATGCTCAGTCTCAATTGCCGTTTCAGCATGCCCCAGGGGCAGGGCTGGCATGGCAGGCTTGGGGATCGAACCCGCAGCCCCTGTGCCTGTTTGCAGGCACTTTAGTCTGCTGAGCTATTTGGCCAGCCCCATAGCTT
>PVKN010019671.1:0-16256 GCA_004027915.1 Capromys pilorides | reverse complement strand
CAGGATGACCAAAAATTAAATATTTTCTGATTTATTTTTATAAGATAATAAAAAGGGCTATGGAGATAGCAAGTGCAAGGTCCTGGATTCAATCCCCAGTGTCAAAAAATAAAATAAACTAAAAACAAAAATAAAAAATGCCCCAGGAAATATAAAAATAATAACTTTGTCAAATTTTTTGAATATTTTCTATGTACGGTATATCATAAAACATTTAATACACAATGCCATCTTATAATCTGGCCTTTTTCCAAATTCTTTTTGCATGATTATCTTTCTTTGAACAACATTATTTACACTGTTGGGTTTTCCTTTTTTCCTGTGGGTGGTATAATTTCAATAAAATGTCTACCCACTAAATGTAATGGTGAAGACGCTGATGATGGACATCATGGTTGGTGTTTTGCTATTCTGTACTTTTCAACTATTTGGTCTATTAGAGTTAATCTAGATTGTTAATGGCTTTTTGAGCTCCCTTGCTTTGAATAAATAACAAACAAGTTCCATATTATTTGGTCCAGAAGGTATGTAAATATTGTATAATAATATATTTTCCTTGCTTTTGATTACAGAAAAGCTTGTTAGATGTTGGTCAACTGTCAGCACCACCCATATAATTATTATAATCATTTACCGCTACTTGGGAAAATTTTAGTTTCATTACTTGTTTCCAGTATATCACTTCCGTATTATTAATAGCTGGCAATAAGGAGATGTCTTTTTGTCTTTTCATTTCATAATGTAGACTTTTCCTCTCTCTTATGCTAATATTCTTCCCTCTTTCTTTTTTTCTTTTTTTTTTTTTTTGTCCTTTTGAGACATGGCCTGGTTATGCAATTTCAGTCTGGCTTTGAGTTCACTTTTGTAGGCCAGGCTGGTCTCAAACTTGCAGTGATCTTCCTGCCTCAGCCTCCCAAATGTTGGGATTACAGGCATGGGCCACCATGTCCGGCCCTACTCGCTTTTTCAGTGTTTTCTTTTGCAGATCTTTTGGCACTTCTTTGCCATTTAGTCCCAGTGTCCCAAATGTATCGGTTTCACAGTGTGGAAGAATATCACTGAGTTTTGGGGAAGTATAAAAATTATGCCTAGGGGCCGGCGAGATGGTTCAGTGGTCTAAAGCGCCTGCTTAGGAGGGCTCAGGCGACTGCAGTTCGATCCCCGGCACCACATGCTGCGCCAGCCCCATCACCAGGGCAGGCTGAGCCAGCCACAAAATGAATAAATAAAGAAACAAACAAACACAACAAGCAAAACAAATAAATAAATAAATAAAATTTAAATCCTAGTTAAAAAAAAAATTATGCCTAATATCTTCATGATAAGAATTTTTATAAATTATAGCACAAATTGCAGGTTATTTTTCACAAAATAAACATGAATTAGTAAAAGAAAACAACCAGAACTTACTAGATTTCTCTAGAAACAAGTATCAAAAGTGAACACAATGTTCTAGATAACAAGTATGCAAAAAATAGTTAATATAAAACAAATAACCATCTACCAGCGTAACTTGCACAAACAAGAATCAACTGGTTGAAATGAGACCTTTTCTTGGCAATACCAGGGGTAGTTAGTCCGTAAACAAACAGGCTTCCCGGGTAAGCCTCAGGGTAAACAGTTTAGTTGTTAATAGAAGGCAATTAGTGGAAAGATGCCAGCGGAGAGGCTGTGGAGAAATTAGGTGCAAGCCAGGCTCCCGCCATTCTGAAGATACAGACGCATTATCTGTTTGTGTGCAGTAGCATCTGTGTGCGCAGAGACAGAGCTTATTTACCACACCATCACGGGCTGAGAGCAGGAGACAAGAAATTCCTTTTCCACTTGGGCAAACAAAGCTTCACCCATTTGTTGAGAAGTATTCAGAAGCTCGGAGAAAGGATTTTAGCAAGAAGGGATGCAAATATACACAAGTGTGTGATGTCTTCCCTTCCTTGGCTTTTGTACCCAAATGTATGTTAGGAAAATGCCCAGATGCATCATTAGAACGCTCCAAACAATGCTATTAACATTGCTTGAGTTTATGAGCCTTCTATGAACACAGTGCCTTTTATTTTGTAAAAAGCTCTCATGATCTCTTTAGTCCTCACAGGATTGCTGTGAGGCATTACTTTTCTACTTTACAAGAAAAGAAACTGAGGATTAGAAAGAATTAAGGGATATTGTCCCCAAATTACCCTGCCAGGAAATGGCAGAGCTCTCCGCCCTTGCTCTATTCAGTATGTGCTTTCAGACCACTCACATGGTCATCACAGTATGATACCTTGGCTGGGGTTTAACAAGTCACAGTGTAGCAGCACTCTCATCTTCCTGGTTTGAAGGCTCTAAAATTCTGCATTACAGCCTAAAATGGCATTAGCCTTGGCCCCTAAACTGTATGCACCATATGGATTGGGCTATTTTTCCTATGTTCTCTTATCCCCTTCAGCAAGAGCCCTGGAGCAGGAGGGGGTTTTTTCTTCCTCCCACCTCCAGCCAGTTCTGTCAAGGCTCTGAAGTGCACAGACCAGTCTTGACCCTTTTTCCTGCTGTAGGTGGTCAGAAGGCAGGGCAGCAGCTCCCTTCCTCAATACTTGGTTTGGTTCAGTAAGGAATTGGGCCAAATTCAGAGGCTGAATGCTCAGCTTCCAGTCTAATGTTGTGATCTTAGTTATATTACATTTCTTGACCTGAAAAATGAGTATAATAATATAGCTACTTTAGTATACTATATGCTACCAGGATCCAGCAAAACACTTGCAAAAGTAGGGCTTTGCACTGGGTTTCTGTTGTCCTCTTGAAATTTTTGGTAAGTTCTGAAGGAGGGGTCCAAAATTTTCATTTTTCACTGGGATCCAGCAAAGTGAATAGCTGGTTCAACCTGTATGCCCTTGGCTAATATTTCATTTAACCTCTCTGAGCACCGCAGTCTGTAATTAATTGAATTGAACTAGATCTTGGGAAATACATTGATAAAACAAACAATCCTTTCTTTACTTCGCCTACTGGCAAACTTTGACAGTTTGATCAGTCCCTTCTCCTTAAAACATTCCTTCAACTTAGCTTCCAGCACTTAGGACTTCTCCAGTTTTCCTGTCCCACTGGTTGCCTCTTTGCTGTGTTCTCCCTCATCTGTTCCTATGCTCAAAAGTAAATCCATGATCATCTCCTCCAAGCCTCTTCCTCCCAGTCTTCCTCTACCCTTTCAGTTGCTCAGACCAAACCTCAACCCATAATCACTTTGTACATCAATCCAGCACCTCACCACTGCTTCTCCTCTACCATCACAGTCCAAGCCATGGTTGTCTCCCTCCTAGATAACTACAGGGCCTACTGATCAGTCTCCCTGCTCCCACCTCCTCCCTACCTTACGCAGTAGCTGGAATAATCCTACTTCCTAGTGGGTCTGTATAGTGTATAGTGTCTTCACTGTTTAAAGCATCCTGTCACTGTCCATCTCACTCAGAGCAGGAATCTTTACTAGGGGCAACAAGCTACTCTCTGATCTTACCTTTCCCTGTAGGCCATTACAGGTATTCTCTGCCTGAAGGCCTTCCCAGATACAAGCCTTCCCAGGGCTTGTCTTGTGCCTCCCTCCATTGTCACCAGTTAGAGTCAAGCCATAGTAGATCACACTGAGACAGCAGCTCACATACAGGGACATGTACCTAAAGTGACAGCTACCCCGTATTCTCCTGTCATTTCTGGCTCATTTTCGCCAAAGTATCACTATCTGACATGTTTATATTTTGTTTGCTTATTGTCTGTCTTCTCTATTAAAATGTAGGTTCCGTAAAAGCAGAAGCAAGCTTCCTTCCTTCCCTCCTTTCTTTCTTCCCCTTCCCTCCCCTCCCATTTCTTCTCCTTCCCTTCCCTTCCTTCTTGTCTTCTTGGTGGTAGGGATTAGAATCTAGGAGAGCCAGGGAGACAGCTCAGTAGCACAAGTGCCTGCCTGGCAAACACAAGGTCCTGAGTTCAATCCCTGGTACAAAAAAAAAAAAAAAAAAAAGTCTAGGGCCTCATGCCTGCTAGGCAAGTACTCTCTACCACTGAGCTAGTGAGCTACATCTCTAACCCAGGGCTCTGCCTTTTAGTTGCTGTATCTCCAGTACATAAGCTGAATGACTGTAGAAAGACCTTCAGGACAGATGATGGTACTGCAGCAACATCAGCCCTCAAAATTGTGTGAACTACTACCTTGCTGCATGTCCACAAAGATGGTCTTGTATCCAGGAGCTGAGGGCACGTGTGGGAATGGTGGGGTCAAACTGCCCACAAGACCACCCAAAAAGATGACTCTAGAGGGATAAGTCCCTCCAAAAGTTTGTGGCCTCGAGGGAAGTTTTATGGACACATGCACAAAACTCTGCAAGAAGATGGCATCTGTTTAAAATATCTAGTCTTTGATGCTTAATATCTCATATTCTTTTTTTTTTTTTTTTTTTTTTTCAGTACTAGGGATGAAATTCTGAATCTTGTACTTGCCAGGCAGGAATATCTCATATTCTGAGAGGTACTAACTAGACTTTCTTCCTGACAAGAAAGACCACAAACCATGGCTTATAAATGGCCTGTATAGCTATTTCTGTCCCAAATTCCCGCTCTAGTCAGCTTATCACACCACAGACACCTTGCCTGTCTTCTAATCTTGTTTGTTCCAAAGTACCCTGAGTTAGTCCCCTCCACCCAGCATTACCCTCAATTCGCCACTGACTTGAGTTGATGCCACCTCTTCTAGCCTCTCCACACACTGCTTCTACACCTAATGAACACTGGGCTGGGGTGTGGTCCATCTAGGAAGTTGTCATAGGGTCCAAAGAGCCTAAATGCGACCTCTTCACAGTAAAGATGTATGTGCTCTCTCCACCAGCTTACGGCATAGAGAGTTGAACTTCTGCACTGTCTACCTGGGCAGCCTTACTTATGTTCAGCCAGGCTCGCTGAATTGCTATACAGTCTACTGTAAACTTAAGGATAATGCTATTTAAGAAGTGTCTCTGTCTCTGGGTGTGGTGGCGCACACCTGTGATCCCAGCACTTCGGAAGCTGAGGCAGGAGGATCAGTGTGAGTTTGAGACCAGCCTGGGCTACAAAAGTGAGTTCAAGGGGCCGGCGAGATGGCTCGTGGCCTGAAGTGCCTGCTTAGGCAACTGCAGGAACCATGGTTCTATCCCCAGCACTAGGTGCTACATCAGTCCCACCCCTAGGGCAGGCTGACCCAGCTGTAACATGAAGAAAAAAAAAGTGAGTTCAAGGCCAGCCTTAACTGCATAGTGAGACCCTATCTCAAACACATGCACACACACACACAAGTACCTCTGTATCTTCATAAGGTATCTGGCAGCAACTCTGTAAAGTTAGTTTATTGAACTAACATAATGTAAGAAACAACAGAACTAGTGAGAATTAAAACACTATCTGGGTGTGGCGATGCAGGCCTATAATCCCAGCACTCTGGGAGGTTGAAGCAAGACCACAGCAAATTCAAGCCCAGCCTGGGCAGTTTTAACAACTCAGCAAAAACCTATTTCAAAACTAAAAACTAAAAAAGGTTGCAGATTTAACCCAGTGTGGAGTCCCTAGGTTCAATTCCAAGTACTGCTAACTAACTAGCTAAACAAATAGGTGTGCATAGTACAGGACATCTATAAACCCGGTACTCAAGATGCCGAGACAGGACGATCAGTGCAGCTAACATAGGCTATATGGGGAGTTCAAGGTCAACCTGAACTACATAGTAAAAGCCTGTCTCAAAAAACTAAAAAAAAGGGCCAGGGAGATAGCTCAGTGGTCTAAGCACGGCCTGGCAAGTGCAACGATCAGGATTTGATCCCCAGTATCCCATCCCATGCTGGCCCCCGGAACTTCAGGCATGCTGTGAAGGTCACTGAAACTGGGCATGGTGGTGCACTCATGTAATCCCAGTGCGGGGGAGGCTGAGTCAGGAGAATCACTATGAGCCCCAGCTGCCTAGAGAGAGACCCTGTACTAAATAAATAAATAAATAAATTTTAAAAAATTAAATCAGAAACAAAAAAAGAAAAATTTCAGAGGGACCAATATTTTAAATGCTATGTAAAATTGTCAAACACTTTTGTAATTTTCAAAGTTAGAATTCTTTATTTATTTATTTTAAATTTAATTTAATTTTTTTTTTTTTTTTTTTTTTGAGACAGGGTCTCACTATGCCATTTAGGCTGGCCTTGAGCTCACTTCTGTAGCTCAGGCTGGTCTCAAACTCGCAGCGATCCTCCTGCCTCAGCCTCCCAAGTGCTGGAATTACAGGCGTGCGCCACTGTGCCTGGCTTTTTAAAAAAAAATTTTTATTAATTTTTTTAAAGTTAGAGTTTTTTAATGTATACTAGGGTAGAGCCAGGCGTGGTGGTGCATGCCTGTAATCCCAGCACTTGGGAGGCTGAGGCAGGAGGATCGATGTGAGTTCGAGACCAGCCTGGGCTATAAAAGTGAGCTCAATGCCAGTCTGAACTGCATAGTGAGAGCCTGTCTCAAAAAGACAAAAAAAAAAAGATACTAGGGTATTAAATCATTTCAGTACTTTGCAATGTGCTTGAAAACTTGTTTCTCTCCTACCTTCCCCAAACACATATACTCTCATACCCAGGCAGGATCAAGCATAAAAAACAGGACCCAACTCAGAATTAGTAATGTGTGTGACTAGCAATAAAAATCAGTATGGACTAGGTGCAGTCTTTCCCTCCTTTCTTCTCAGTTTCTCCAAATATGAAAAAGGAGGGACTAGAATCCCAGCCCTCAGGAGGCTGAGGTGGGAGGATTGCTGTGAGCTTGAGGCCAGCCTGGGCTACAACACTGAGTTCAAGGACAGTGTAATCTATAATTTTGGATTTTCCAGTCTAATGTGTTCAGATGGCGAGGGCTGAGGGTGTAACTCAAGTGGAGCACATGCAGAGCCTGGCTCTAGCCCTGGTGCATTAAAAAAGAAGACTATAGGTGTAGGGGAGCGTCTGTTCACATTGTAACGGATTTTTTTTTTTTTTTTTAAATATCAGGGATCAAATTCAGGACCTTCGGCTTGCCAGGCAGGCGTTTATCTGCTGAGCTGTCTCCCTGGCCCCATGTAATGGATGTTTTTGTTTTTATTATGTTTGTTTTTTGGAAAAGGTTAAACCTACAGATGCTCCACCACTGAGCTACATCTACAGATTAATTAATTAATTACAGGGTCTCGCTGATTAGTTCAGGGTGGTCTTGAACTCACTGTGTAGCCCAGGTTGACCTTGAATTCACAACAATCCTCCTGTCTTGGCTTCTCATATCTATTTTATTTTTGAGACAAGGTTTTACTAAGTTATGCAGGCCTCTGGTGCTGGGATTTTAAGTGTCTGCCACCATGTGTGGCTTATAATGTTCTGTGCCACCCCTAACCCCATACCTTCTCATTGAACTACATCCTGAGCCTTTAAACATGTTTAAATTTTGAGACAGGGTCTTGCCAACTTGCTAAATTGTCCAAACTTGGCTTGAACTTGCAATTCTTTTCCCTCAGCCTCTCAGAAGGCACAACCCTTCAGAATTTCTGAGTTTTTTTAATGTATTTAGACTAGAACATGGAGGGGTAGGGATACAGCTCAATGGCATAAGTACCTGCCTGGCAAGTGAAAGGTCCTGAGTTCAATTCCTGGTACTAAAAATTAAATAAACAAATAAATAAACAAGCTAGAACTTAGGACAGGTATCGTGTTATACACCTATGCCTGAGGCAGAAGGATTGCCAGGAGTTCAAGGCCAGCCTGCACAAAACAAACACCAAAGGATGACTTGGTTTTACCAAAATCTGGTTCCTATATTTTTATTATTAATATATGCACTGAAAATTTCCTAGGCAAGTTTGATGTGTTAGGTGCTGCTTACTCAATGTGCTAGGCATACATAAAATGCCTTTAGGGATTATCCGTTTTAACCATCCCAATAAACTCATGAAGATAGACATCAGTATTGTCCTCACATTCCAGATAGGCAAGCCAGCTCCACAGCTGTCTGTGCCACTTACCTAAAGTTACTGACGTGCAAAATGGCAAGACTAGGGCACAAATTGTCTCCACATCAGTCTGGTTATGGAACACACTATTAGTCCTGTAGGGATCCATTTGTCTTACTGCAACTGGTTCTGTGACAGCAATGAGAAAGATAGACAAGAAGACAAAAGCTGGGCTAAGTGGTTGCTAGCCTGCCTGATGGGTAAGACTAACCACATGTACAACAAAATGATCATTTATTTATACTTTTGCAAAGTTTGTATCACATGACACAAGGTTGCCTAGTGACTAATAGCTGGCCTGAATCAGACAGGATGTTTTTCTCAGGACTGGGGTAGTAGCTTGTTTGGTTTATGCATTGATGCCCAATTCCACTTACACACACTTGGTCAATTTCCTGGCTTTCTGTGGCTCCCAACAAGCCCCATGCCTCCCTAGTGGCTACCTGATTGAGGAGGCTCTTGCCATTTCTCCTTATGATGACCCGCGGTCTTGAGTGCTGCCTGCCTTCACAGATGGAGTGATGGGCTAGAGATCACAGAGTTCCTTTGATTTCTACTTAATTCCTGAGGCTTAATGTGACTGATCCACCTGCCTTAGCCTCTCAAGTGCTGGGATGACAGGTGTGCGCCACCATGCCCAGCTTTTTTTTTTTTTAGTGGTGAAGCAGTGGATTTCACTGTTTCAAATCACCTGTGAATGATGGGATGAGCAAAAAAGGGTATAAACTTGCTTTGAACTCTTAGTTTGGTTCTTGATGTTTATTTTTTGTCCAAGTCTAACAGTATACACAGTTAGACATCATATTATTTTGCAATATATTTTTGAGATGGATTTATGTTATTTTGCAACACAAGGTGAAACCATATCCAGAAAAAAAACTAAGATTAATTTTACATGTATACAGTATGCTTCCTGAGTTTTCATCCATTATCTTTACTTTCATAGTATGAAACCCAGTTTGCAAATAAGAAAGAGTCACGGAAAAAGGAAGGGGCTTGCCCCCGGCTCCTAAGCTGGCTGGGAGCTGTGCTCTGCCTGCGCTAGGCCGCCTCTGTACTGTAAAAAGGAGTCCCTGTGGCCACAGCCTGCAACAGCACAGGCTCCAGGACAGTAGGACAGTTGCTGTGTGTCCTTACAAGGAGTTCAGGTACTTCCTGACAGACAGAACCAAATGACTGCTGTTCTGTAGGCTGTGTGTGCCAGGCTGTGCACCGAGGTTCCTGTAGGAATAACAACCTGGGACCGAGGACCAGGACGCAGCGCCAGCCATTGCTCTGCTCATACCTGTGCAGTGTGATAAAGGAAGGAGAATTCATGTGCAGCAGCGGTGGCCCACCCAGATAAAACTTTTAGGCGGGAAGTCAAATGACAAGTGAACATGTGTGTGGGGTTTTTTTAAGTGTTGTTTTTGATATTTTAAACAAGCTTTTAGGCTGCTTGTGGAAGCCAGACCATATACGAGGAAGGTACTACAGCAAGATGGACTTGGGAAAGGACCAGTCTCATCAGCAACTCCATCAGACACCTGACCGTCATCAAACAGAGACTTTTGGTCCAGGTAAAGAAAGAAACCTTCAGAGGTCATAGCTGTTGGGAGGAATTGGGGCTACGATTATTTTCTTCTTTATGGATCTGGCAAAAGGAGCAGGGGAGGCAAAACAGAACATTTATATAACTTGAGGTGGAAAGAACAGGCTAACCATGAGAAATGCCTTCTCATGCTAAAGTCTAATAAGCAGGGAAACACAAGGTGATAAAAAATAAATTAATAAGATAACCATTTAAATGAAAGATAATGAAAATATACCACTGTACGTCTAGGGCAGCATAAATGTGGTCTACCTTTTGGAAAGTGATCTGGGGCAAGGTGGGAAGAACTATAGCAGTGCTTATAGTTTTCATTCCTAATCGCAGTCCTGAGATCTGCTCTAAAGTGGCATTTTGCAAAATGTCTTGGAGAACCTTGAAATGCCCTAAGATAATGTTTTAAAATGTTTTGACTTGATGGATCTCATTGGTATTCTGATGAGATCTAGATCTTTACTTAAAATAAACATTTTAAATACATAAAATTAAGTACATATGATCATAAAGGAAGCAATTACATTAATAAACAAAATACAAAAATTACATGTTTATTTATAAATGCACTAAATAATAAGACATAGTGGTGGATCTAATAATAATTGTGTTAAATCAAATAAATTATATCTAATGATATTTTAAGGGATCTGAAAGATTATATGAGCCATATATGAAAAAAATCTGATTTCTTTTGGCAACAAAGTCACAGTATTAAAATCTGTGACAAATTTGATCAAATGTGATTTGTTGCCTACATTCATAGCTACAAGAAATGATGATTTTAATTAGAAGTTAGTAAAAAAATAAAGGTATATTTTTTTCCCTAGTAAGAATCCTAGTCCTTTAATAAGGTTAAGTGAAATTAATCAGGCACATAAGCTTATGTATTGTATGGTTTCTCTTATATGAGAGACCCAAAGTAAAAATAATTTAAGGAATAGAAAGAAAGAAATGCTGCAAACAGAGGACAGATTTACAGCTGGGTAGGGGACCGAGAGATGGAGGAGTGAGGTGGGAGGCGAGGGGCAGGGGAAGGAAGAAGTAAGATGTGTTATGTACCTGTGCCAACTCCCTACAATAAGTATAACCATTACACACTGTCAACATGTACTAATAAAAATTAAACATTAGATAAAAACAAAGATAATCAAATAAAGATAAGATGAAAATGGAAAAGAAAAAAAGAACCCTTGTCCTCAGCACTGCACAATGGCACACGCCTTGATCTCACCTACTGCTGGAGGCTGATGCAGGAGGACTGCAAGTTCAAGCTTTCCTGGGTGACGTAGTAACTTAGCAAAACTCTGCTCAAAACTGAAAAAAAAAGGCGGGGGTATGTACCTCAGTGAGAAGGCTCTGAGTTCAATCTCAGTACAAAAGGGTAGAAAAAAACCCTTACTCTAAGAAAAAAAGATGCCATAATGGAGATCTGCATCACTCTACTCCACAGGCTCTAAGAGGTTCTATGTGGATGACCCATCACTTTTTTCAAATTCAGATGAAAGAAGAAACTTTTTGATAATATTCGGGGCTGAACATAGAGGTGCTATACTACTGGACTACATCTCTTTCTGTTTTTTATTTTGTTACAAGGTCTCCTTAGTTATCTAGGCTGGCCTTGAGTTTATCATTCTCCAGCCTCAGCCTACTGGGTAGCTCGGATTACGGGTGTGGGTCATCTCATTTGACTTGATAATACTCTTAGTATTCTAAAGAACTTGAAGAAACACCCATCCTAAGGGAAAAACTGGAAAGAAAAAAAAAAGCCATATACAATTAGTATGCTAATCTTTTTTATATGCAAGGCAAAACATGATTGTGGCAGCCTAAGTGTTCAGTACAAGCCAAGTGACTGGGTAAATAAGAATTAAGAATGAACTGGCTAGAGTAAGTACTGTGTGATTAGTAAAATCATAGTCATGAAAACTATCTCATGAGAAACACTTCTGATATCATGTAAGGTCAAAAATTATGGTATGCTATCATTATAACTTTGTGTGTATGGCCTGGATAGAGATGAGAAATAATATGAAACCAGATTATTATGTTAAAAATAGCAGATGATGACCAGCCTGAGAGACAGCAATATAGTGGTGACTTGGTTCATGAACTTAATTCTTTCCATGATTCTGGTCTCAAAGCAAATTGGATGAGAACCAAGTCAAAATTAGATTATTAGGTTTAGTGTTGAATATATGTGAAATGAATAGGTTGGTAGCACACTAATATATACATACCATGTCTAAATGGGTGTCTGATCTTCACATTAAAAACATTTACTAAATGTCTACTCTAGATTCTGGAGGCATCAGGATACCTGGAGACATAAGGATATGGCCCGTATCCTCAAAAATCGAGGAGAGAATCCAGCTCAGGGATCCTGCCACTTGGCAATGGTGGCAGGATACTGACCAAGGCCACAGGTCATCTCTCCCTCCAGTAACTTTCTTTTTCATCCTACAGAAATCATTGGAACTAGGAGTTTGCGGAATCGAGAGCAACTCAGAAAAAGAAAAGCTGAAGCACAAGAGAAGCAAACTTCACAATGGGCATTCGGGTATGGTTTATCACGAGGGAAAAGGAGCTAGTATCTATTCAGCATAGATTATGTGGTGAACGGTGCTGCTGTCTTCACCAGTCCTATGAGTCAAGTGCTGTGATCCCTATTTTACAAAAAACAGAAACTAATCTCTGAATTAATACTCTTGCCTAAAGCCACAACAGTAAAGTGTACAACATAATTTCATCCCTGGTCTCTTAAGTAAAATACCAGGAAACCAAACAGTGTGGTGGAAAAGCCTGGCGTGTAGCTACCCTGGTCATATGTGTGTAGACATATGACGTGTCTTGCTAACAGATCGCTGTGGAGGAGCTTTCCTTCTGAGCTGAGAAAATGAGCAACTTGCTCACTAAGGATGATTTTCTCAGCTCAGAGTAACCCCCAGCATAGTAAGTGAGTGACAAACACTTTGGAAGTTCCTAAATTGACCACCAATGTCACCAATGTAAACTCAGGGAGCACAGCACAGCACAGCACAGCACAGCACAGCACAGCACAGCACAGCACAGCACAGCACAGCAGTATAGTATAGGTGGGCAAATCACTTCCACTTGAGAACTGTTTTACAATGAACTCTTTAAATGTTTTAAATAGTAGTCCTTTTTTTGGAGATGGGTTTCTGTGTTGCCTAGTCTAGTCTCATATCCTTGGAATCAAGAGATCCTTCTGCCTCAGTCACCCAAGTGCTGGGACTATAGGGGCAGGCATTGTGCCCCACTTGCCCTCTTATTAAGAAAGTACATCTTTCACTGCCTGCCAGAACAGGGCTGTCTGTTCTGCTACCCCAGATGTTTCTGTAATTCCTATTAGTTCACACATGATTGGTAAAGAGGAAAATGATGTCAGCATAATGTGGCAGTGCGTTTTCAGGCCAGTTCATTCTCCTAATCAAGAGAAGCAGAACTGTGGGAACAGAATTAAAACCTTTAGCAGAAGAGTGAAGAGTCTCCTGCATGGCTGCTATGCAAGTAGGGTCCTTTCCAACCTGCACCCAGGGTTCCCTCCCCAAAGAGGCATGAGCCTGATAGAGCTCTCATCCTGCAGCAGCTTGCACTTACTGCTGTGCCAGCTTAATGGCT
This sequence comes from Capromys pilorides, assembly GCA_004027915.1. Taxonomy (NCBI): domain Eukaryota; kingdom Metazoa; phylum Chordata; class Mammalia; order Rodentia; family Capromyidae; genus Capromys; species Capromys pilorides. Next base: position 3,036 of record PVKN010019671.1, on the reverse strand, counting down.
CAGAGCCCAGGTCTCAGTGGCCTTGAGTCTGCAGTGACACTGTTGCTTTTTTATATTTTCTACATTTCTTCTTGTCTCCTGAGGAAGACTCCAGCCATCAGAGATTACTATCTAAATGTTCATGTCAAAAGGGTACACAGGTTTTCAGTTGTTTTTCCCAAGTCTATCTCCCACCAGCCCTATAACTACTGCTACTTTTTAGTGCATGATTTTGCAGAGAGTGAGAATTTTAAGGGACACAACCATGATTTTATAGCAGAAACTTCTGTACTAGGGTCCTGTTGAGAATTATCCAGTTAGCTTCCCCACCTCTGTACCCATTGAGCAACCTTCTGATAATTACTGGGTTTCCCACACGGTAAGAGTGGATTTGTTTACCTTACACTCATTTGCCAACCTAAGCTCTCTCAACTATGTGACTTTGTACTTCTCACTGTCCATTTAAAAATAGGTCTTTAGGTTTTACTGCCGGTCTTATTGAGCATTAGCCAGTGAGCTCTGCCCCTGCTGAACAGAGCAAGTGTCATTGCACGGATAGAATCGATTTTCCAAGCTTACTGAGCTGAGGGCACAAGGCTGAGGAATTCTTTGTGAGCTTGGCCGTTGGCTAGACTTTCTCTGGTGACGTTCTCTATGCTACTGAAAAGATGTATGCCCTCTTCTTTCATCATAACACACATACATAATGAAACCTTAGTGGCTTCAGAGAGAAGACAGCATGGTGTAATAGTCCAGAGACTGGTTGTCTGGCCAGCTTGATTAGATACGAAGGTTAACCTCCTCACGTCCTAGTCATTCACCCAGGGTGAATTACTAGACTTCTCTGTGCCTCAGTTTTGTCATCTGCACAATGGAGATTAATAGTAACCACCTCATGAGTTGGCAGTGAGATAACAGAAGTTAGTTACTGATAACAGTGCCAGACACAGAAAGACTATAAATGTTCCTATATGAACATGAGAGAACTAATTTTACTTATCTGAATGACTCATTCATGTTGTTATATGTCATTCTTATAATGGCCACATGAAGTTGGGCAGCTATTTACTACACAAGGTAGTTGAGGTTAAGGACTTGTTCACACTCAGGAGAGAATACAGACCAGAGGTTTAGGCCACACCAATATTTTCGTATTATTTTGAAAACTAACAGGGAAGCCATGGACCATTACATTACTCAGATCTCCTCATAAGGAGATCTATACAACAAATTATCTAATGGTTCATATCTGGGGATAAATAGGGATATAGCTCAGGGGTACAGTGTCTTCCTGGCAAGTGTGGAGTCCTGAGTTTGATTTTGGGTATCACCATCACCACCAACAAAAAAAACCCTTCATAGAGCTTTTTAGTTTGTCTTGTTACCTGAGTTACTTAGAGCAATAGTTAAAAATTATGAGGTGCTAGAACATCATCTTGAGATTTCCTGTTCTTCTGTAGGCTTTTAACATTTAATATTATTTAATGCTATAAACTGTGAACATTTATATTAACACATAAATATAGATATTTATATTTTTAGCATTTGGTTTACACCATTTTTAAATATACTTTTTATCTCTTATTTTTGGTGGTACTGGGGATTGAGTCTAGGGCTCTCCCATTGAATTGTATCCCAGCTCTTTTTCATTTTTTACAAATTTGAGATCTGGACTTGAACTAGTGATCTTTCTGCCTAAGACTGCCAGCGTTCTGGGATTATAGGCATGAGCTACTGCAATATATAAATGATCTTGACTTCAAATTGTTTTTAGTGAAGTAATACTTAAAATTTTTTATTATGAAAAATTTCAAACATTCACACATGTAGAACAATGTAGATTTTTCTTTAAATGTGTAAAGAATTATGAGCACTACAAAGATTCGATTCAAGAAATAGTGGTTTTATCTCCAAAGAATAGTTTACTAAAAGAAATATGCTCTCTCCAGAAATAACCACAGTGGGCTGGGCAGATAGCTCAGTAGAATAAGCTCCTGCCTGGCAAGTGCAGGGTCCTGAGTTCAGTCTCTGGTACCACAAACAAAAACAAAACCCAGAAATAACCACAGTATTACAAGGCAGCATATGTTCCTTATCTTAAGTCATGATACAATAAATTTTAGAGTACACTGATAGTGGACCTTTTAGAGATGAATGCCTATCATGCAACTCACAACCCAGCTATTTATCTCAAAGTGCCAATGCTGCAATTCAACCTGAACACTGAGGTTTTAGTTTAGAAAAAAACAAAAACAAAAACAAAAACAACTGTACATTAACATCTTTCGGCTTAAAAGAAAAACAACATGCATGCCACAGGTTTGCCATGACTGTTGTAGGAGTATAAGCAGTGAGACCATTTCAGTCCTGTGGTCTGTTAGAGAAGGCTCCATTGATTGAGTAGCATGGAGCACAATTTCAAAAGGTTTAGAAAAATGATGTAGTGCTTATTTATAGTACCTTGCTCCTATCCCCCTACCCCATCTGTATTAGCCATCTGTATTTAGTTATATTTGCAGTGCTTACAATTTGTCATTGGCTGAAATTTGCATGTATCTTATTTCATCTTCTAAATCTTTATTAATTAGGTATAATAGGGTCACTCAAGCCTTTCTAACCTTTTTGAGGTTCTGTAACCTCAAGAAATAATTTTCTGCAGCTTTTTTTTTTTTTTTGTCTTTTTGAGACAGGATTTTGCTATGCAGTTCAGATTGGCCTTCAGCTCACTTTGTAACCTAGGCTGGTCTCCAACTCAGAATAATCCTCCTGGCTCAGCTGCCTGAGTGCTGGGGTTACAGGCCTGTGCCACTCTGCCTGGCTTTATGCAGCTTTTGACCCAGTTTACGGTACATCTCATTTGATGTATACTATATTTACTTAATATTTCTTGAAGGAGACACTGTCTTGGGCAAGCACGCCATATGCACCATCCTCCTGCAGACCATACAGAGGACCCATGCCTGTGCTGCAAATCTAGAAACTCAGCTGGATCAATGTACCCAGGGACTAGTGGGCTACCCCACTAACCTCAAAGAGATGAGGTCACAGACCAGAATG
>PVKN010019670.1:0-16246 GCA_004027915.1 Capromys pilorides | reverse complement strand
GCCCATAAGAAATGTATTCATTGTGTACACACAAACGACACACCTTAGTCCTTTTTACATCTTTTTTTCTCTCTTTTTTTTCTTTCTCCCTCTATCTCAGAGTCCCCTTCCCATCTGTCAAATATATATATATATATATATATCCCTATTTCCTTTTCTTATCTTTTATATTTTGATTTATTTATACCTTAGGTTTCTCATATAAAAGAAGCCACATGATTTTTAAGCTTGTGTGTCTGATTTATTTCATTTAACACTATGGATTCTAGGTGCATCTATTTTCCTACAAATGACTTAAACTTATCCATCTTTATAGCAGAGTAGTGCTCCATTGTGTATAAATACCTCATTTTCTTTATCCATTCATCTGGTTTTTTTTTTTCTTTCTTTTTTTTTTTTTTAATTTTTTTTTTTTTTTTTTTTTTTTTTTTTTTTTTTTTTTTTTTTTTTTTTTTTTTTTTTTTTTTTTTTTTTTTTTTGTTTGTTTGCTTGTTGTGTTTGTTTGTTTATTTATTTATTTTGTGGCTGGCTTAGCCTGTCCTGGTGGTGGGGCTGGCGCAGCATGTGGTGCCGGGGATCGAACCGCAGTCCCTGCAGTTGCCTGAGCTTTCCTAGGCAGGCGCTTTAGACCACTGAACCACCTCGCCGGCCCTATCCATTCATCTGTTGATGAACACATAGGCTGCTTTATGGTTCAGGTACTATGAATTATGCAGCTATAAACATAAGTATGCATGTATCACTGAATGTTGTAGCATATCTACGTCAATACATTTTTTAACTTTTCTGGTCCTGGGGATTAAGCCCAGGGCCTTTGCACTGAGTTACATCACCAACCCTTTATTTTGACACAAAGTCTTGCCAAGTCACTGAACTGCTCAGTCTGGGCTTGAACTTGTGATCCTCCAACCTTAGCCTTCCAGAGCACCAGGATTACAGGTATGTGCCCAGCTAATGTATTTATTTTAATGATGGTATAGAATTTCATGGATATATGAAATCATTTAGTCATTCTGCTACTTCACAGAAATTTTTATTTGACTTTACTTGTAATTACCAAATAAAAACATTGTAATATACATTCATTTTTGGTTTTTTGAGACAGAACCTCACTATGCAATTCAGGCTGGCCTTGAACTCATAGCAATCCTTCGCTTACTGTAGTCTCTCTACTGCTGGGATTATAGGTGTGTGCCACTACGACTAGTTTGTAATATACACTCTTGTATGAATACAGTGGTACCTTAGTTCATGAACACTTTTGATGTTTTTTTGGTACCAGGGATTGAACTCAGGACCTTGTGCTTGCCAGGCAGGTGCTTATGCCTCTGAGCTATCTCCCCAACCCCTAAACAGAGTTTCAGAAGCTAGATAAACCAGACATTGTTATGCACATCTGTAATCCCAGCATTCCAATGGCTGGGGCAGAAGAGTTACCACAAGTTTGTAGACAGCCAGGGATACACAGAAGTTCAAGGCCAGCCTGAATTACAAGATGAGACCCCTTCTTAAAACAAAACAAAAGCCAGATCAGATAATGTAAGCATTAAAATGTTGATTGACACTTCCAAATGATCCTTCCAATACCATATGAATTTAAAATCTCCTTACTTTTGTATTAGGGTATCTGTAATCCCCTTTTACTCATATCTGATACCATTCCTTTTTTTTTTGTATTTTAGGGAAGGGTCTATAGGGTGTTCAGGGTCTCAACACTAGATTGGACTCGTAATGATCCGCCTGTTTACAACCTCCCAAGAGCTGGAATTACAGGCTCACTATCACACCCAGCCTCAATTGCAGTCTCAGCGCACCCTGGAGGCAGGGCCAGCACTGCAGGCCCAGGGATCCAACCCCTGACCCCAGCTTGCAGGCGCTTTAATCTGCTGAGCTATCTGGCCAGCCCTCATACCATTCTTTTAAAATTTTCAAAATAATGTTTACTTTTAATCTGTACTTTCCTGATTAGTAGACATAGCTGATCCTCTTTCCTTTTTCTTTACATAGTATTGAGTATCTAACTTATGACTTTTTATTTTTTTATAATATTGGAGCTTGATTCAAAGGCTTTGCACTAAGCTGCATTCCCCACTCCTTTAAATTTCAACAAAATTGTTCAGTCTGGGTTTGAATTTAGATCCTCCTGCCTGGGCTTCACAAACTGCTGGTATTATAGATATACATCACCACACCTAGTGCTCAGCTCTTTTAGAAAATATTTTCAAGACAAGATCTTCCTAAATTGTCCCGATATGACCTTGGGATTCTCTTGCCTCAGTCTTCTGAGTACCTAAGAGTACAGACATGGGCTACCACATTCAGCACTGATCTTTTCACATTTACAGGTCATTCATTCATTCCTTCATTCATTTATTTTAATGTATTTAGTACAGGGTATACAGAGTTTCACTATGTAGATTTGAATCATAGTGATCCTTCTATTTTCAGCCTCCCAAGCTAACTGGGATTATATAGGTGCACACTGGCTAGCCCTACAGACCATTTATATTTCTTCTGGGCTCTGCCAATTTTCCACTAGATTATTTACTTTTTTCTCACAGGTTTGTAGAATCTCTTTATATAGCATGGAAACCTGTTTATTTTTGATATATAGGTTCTTCCAGTTGGCCAGTTTTTTATGGTATCATCTGTCACAAAGATGTTTAACATTTTAAAAAATTATTTTTTTTATCATTTATAACAGTAATAGTATCATGTACAGGTATAAATTATGATGAATGTGATCACCTGTATACCTAAAATGTACCAGTAAAATCTGATTGAAGGAAAAAAGAAAAACTGCAATTACATACATCAAAATGTCTAGCAAAAGAGTTTAAAAAGAAGCTTAAAGGTTCCCGGCACAAAAAATCCTCATCACCATGAGTAGGCACATTTTACGCTGTAAGAATTTATCAAATTATCACACAATATCATATAACTATGTACAACTAGCCACACATCAATTAATAAAACATTTTAAAGTGGATACTTAAGGACTACTTAACATTTTAATGTATTAACTTTCTTATTCTGGTACCTAAATCATGTATTTAGCTTAGAAAGGTTTTCCTCACCTGATAACAATATTTTATTACAAAAATTATGGCTCGGGAAATAGCTTGGTGGTCTAAGCATCTGCCTGGCAAGCACAAAGACTGGGGTTCAACCCCAGGTACTTCATGCTGTGCTGTGCCAGCCAACGAAACCAAGCGTGGTGGTTTATGCCTGTAATCCCAGCACTGGGAAGGCTAAAACAGGAGGATCACTATAGCCCAAGCTGTGTAGCGAGACCTTGTACCAATAAATAAAAGATTAAAAAAAATTAGTTTGTTTGCCTATGTATTGTTCTTTCCCATCTCTGTCTAGGGTGACAGTTATACCGGGCCTATTTTTACTGTTAATATTTAGATATCCTTCTCAGGTGAGTGGATTATGGGGGCTGATAGCTGATTTGCTGTTACGAGGGGTTCTGGTAGAAGAGGTGGATCACTATGTGGGTGGCCTGGAAGGGTCTATCTCCCTTCTCTGTTCCTTCCTCCTCTCAATGCCTCTATTCCTGGATGCTGTGATGTAGGAAATATGCTTTGTTATGCCCTTCTGTCCTGTTTTGGAGCTACCAGACTACCAACTGTGAGCCAAAATAAACCTTTCCTTTAAGCTGTGAGAATTGGATATTGTAGTACTGTGTCTCAAGCCAGTCAGATTTTCTTCCTCAGGATTTTCAAAACTGGCAAAAACAAGGTGTTCCTAAGAGAGGTCCAAAGCCGTCAAGGCAGCTTGCTCTCATCTTTTAGAGCTCCCAGTTCCTCCAGTTCTTTCTTTTTTTAAAAAAAAAAAAATATTTTTTTATTTTTATGGCCGGCTCAGCCTGCCCTGGGGGTGGAGCTGGTGCAGCATGTGGGGCCGGGGATTAAACTGTGGTCCCTGGGGTTGCCTAAGCCTGCCTAAAGCAGGCCTGCCTAAGCAGGCACTTTAGACCACTGAGCCATCTCGCTGGCCCCCTTCCAGTTCTTTCTAATAAACAGCTCTGTTTGTTTTTTTTGGAACCAGGAATCAAACTGAGGACCTTGTGCTTGCTATGCCATGGAGCTATATATCCTGGGCCGCAGCTGTTTTTTTTTTTTCTCCACTTACATATTTTAGTACAGGGACTCGCTACACAGTCTGGACTTAGTGATCCTCCTGTTTTCAGCCTCCCCAGTGCTGAGACTACAGGTGTGCACCACCACACCTGGACTCAATTATAGCTCAGAGTGCCCCAGAGCTGGGACTGCCAGCCACAAGCAGGACCAGGGATCAAACTCTGGACCCTGAGCTTGCCAAAGCATGAACTTAGTCTGCTGAGCTATCTCACTATTTCCCCAGCCCTAGAAGTTTGTTTTTTGATTAACTGATTTTTTTTTTAAAGCCAGAAAAACTCTTGGCACAAAGTAGACAAAGAGTATTATATGGGTTCTTAGAGGTTCAAGCTTTCTATAGACACCTTCACTATGTCCTGAGGAGAATCTATACATAGGCCTTGCTGCAGGGCCTACATTATGAGGACAGCACTAGCATTTTTCAAAATGATGGAAACAGGAGGCATTCAGACAAGCTTACTTGAGTGCATCCAATAGAAAAGCATGCTTTATAAGGGGCCCCTCTTATTCAACTCCTAGTCTTGTATCATTTTGCTGACCTAGAACCTTGCAGTAAGAGGAAGGCCAGGTACTTGTGAGGGAGAAACATACGATAGTAGTACATTGATACTCATATATCAAGAACCTTCCTCTTCATCTTCTTGCAAGAATCTACAATCATTTATTATTGTAACTGTACTGGACAAAGGAAAACGCACTGGGATTTCCTGGGTTCTGGTTTCACAGTGACTTGTTCCAGGGATCCCAAGATACCATAACATGTCAGAATGGATCTATTAAGGCAGGTGATGGAAGAATTTTGGTTTGAACTGTCCTTACATTATCAGACACACATTAAGCAGAATATCCACACTGCTGCGCTAATTCCCTGGATAAAGACCATTAAACAAAGAGCAAATACAAATCCTAGAGCAGTGATCTCTCTACTAAGTCCTTAGTTGAATAGCAGAGATCTTACATATTATAGAAGACTTAAAAGCTGCAGAATAGGTGGGTGTGGTGGCATGCTCCTGGGTCCCAGGCATTTAAGAGGCTGCAGATGGATGATCTTTTAAGCCTAGGACTTCGAGTCCAGCCTAGGCAATATAGTGAACAATGATAAGATACTTCACTGACACCTCTGAGTTAAGCAATGGCAAGGAGTGAATGCTCAATAACTATTTTACCTCTCCTGCAGGCCACCAAAAGAAACTCAGTGGATTATGGTAAATGGAACCAGAAGGACATACAGACTTGTAGCTGCTTTCTAGGAACTCTTTTGTCTTATACTAACATAAAGTTTCCAGTAACTGGAATCTTCCTAGTAAGTGGTCAAGTATATGTTCTTTTTTGTTACACAAACCACTTGAAGCAGTTTTCCTCTTGTGAAAGCATCTGCCTCATGGACAATCATTCTAATCCCTCTGTGCTGCAATCTGGCTCAGCATGGCTTTTTCTCACTGTTTCATAGGACATCACCCTGACAACCATGCTAATGACATCAAGGTGACAGAACTTGAAGAACAGGAATTATGTCCCTGAAATATACATGCTAGATATAAAATAATAGTGGCTTGCCACCTCAAACAAGTTTTCAGAAGGTCAAAGGCTTGAAGCTTGCGAAGAAATATCCAAAATTAAGGAAAAATTGCTGTTCCTTGCTTCACCACCTTCACCCACTACAGGAGAGGAGGAATACTCATTGGGCCACTTTGGGTTTTGGAGACAGCAGCGTCAATATTCTGCTATGACTCATTTATTGAGAAATCCAGGAAAAAAAAAAAAAGGCTCTCCTGCTGATGTCAGACAGGGAGAATTGGCTGTGATATAGTCTGTGGGTTTCTAAAATGTCCATGGTAAGGCAGAGCAGAATAGTGAAAACTTTTATAATATGGAGACAAGACCATGATCTTGTCAGCAATACCATGTTTATACGTTAGAATTGGATTCTAGAGTAGAGGCTATAAACTTGACCACAGAACAGTACGTATCCAAATGACTGCAGTTTCCTAAACTAGGTAGTGTGACCCAGTAAGACAGATTTTTTTTGAGACAACAGGACACAAATTTGGACATGTTGGCAGGATTCTACCACAGATGGAAAAAATATGTGTATCCTACCATAAATTCACTTACTTGACTGACACTTTTGATTTCCTCAGGATGTCAACAGCTCACTAAGGAATAAAAGAAGTCTAGTCTCATACACATACTTCTCTGTGTACACATGACACCCTGGCCCATGCTGAAGCAGACTGCTATGAAGTAACATACTGTACTTAAGTGACAGCTCTGGAATGAGTGAAGAGAAAGTCTCCTAGTGAACAGAACTTCAAGCAAGTTATCACTTTGTCTCAGGAGGTTAGAGTCTGAACTGATCCGAAGGTAGTAAATAATGGAAACAAAAGAGACAGGAAATGCTTATGCTCTATGTGAGTGCTTCCTAAATAGCGTGCACTGCTTAGAAGTCAGGCAATGTTGGTCAGTCTTTCCTCTGCTATCTCAGTGCTGGCCTGTTTGGCTTATAAACATGCTAGGCATACCACTGTCTGAATTTGCCTATCATGCATGTTCCAGGGATTTAGCAAAATGTTTTATGATGGGGCCACAGGAAATCAGTTACAAAGAATTCATTTCAAAATGAGCAAGAATACAGCAAAGGGATCACAGACCCATTACCCAGAAGTAGTTGATATCACAGATAATGTACAATACCTATCATAACCCAGTTGTGAAGCTGCAGCTGGGGTGCTGTCTTAAGAGATTTGATAAATGTTTTTAAAAAATACCACTTTACTATATTAAATGGTGTTTTTCCTAACTGCCAAAGAAAATGATCCATTATTCCATTAATTCTTTCCTGGTAAACTGGTTCCAGCTTCAAATCTTACCGCCCCCTTCCACCTATTCTCTGTATCCAAGTTAATGGTTTTCCTTCTTCTCTCTCTTCATTTGCTCTTTTCTCCCCCATACTTTTTACTCTTTTCTCTTCTCTCTCTCCTTCCCTTTTTCCTCCTCTCACCTCCCTCTAAGACAGTTTCTTTCTACACAGTTCAAGCTACTCTTCAACTGACTGTGTAGCCTATGTTGGCCTAGAACTTATGATAATCCTCCTGCCTCAGCCTCCTGAATGCTGGGATTACAAGCATAAACCATAATGATCTGCACAAAGTTAATGATTTCTTCAAGGTGCAAATTCTGTGGCAATAGAGCAGATATGAGTGGTGACTAAGCAAGCCGATTTGTTCTTGCTACCTGAGCTCTCATTCTGAGGGATTGTCCACCTAGATCCAGGAATAATATGCATTGATCTCAGTAAGCCATAGTAGTCTTATTTTTTCCTTGCTCATGACTGGTTTGATTTTTTCTTTCTTTTTTTTTTTTAATGGTACTACAGATCAAAACTAGGGTTTCATGCATAGTTGGTATACCACTGTACTATACATTCAGTCCCTCTAAATGAGGAGGAGCCTATGACAAGGGAAGTCTGCAGAAGCCTCCGGGAATAAGTTCCTCAACAATAAAAAGAAGCAACAGGCATCCTTTTCCCAATGGACTTCACTATTCCTCCACAGGATGCCCCTGACTGGGGCAACCACTAGCATAATGCAAACAGCCCAACCAGGAGACAAAGCTGACACAGTGTGGCAGAAAGGAAACAGTTTAGCAATGATTTGACCAATGAGTTAGCCAAATGTGGAATTGCTCCATGAAGTCCTATTTTCCCTTCCTTCATCACTGACACTCAAAGTCTTCAAGTCTTAATAACTGCTCCAGTCCCTGACTGTATTTCTTGCACTATTCTGACCTACTATTGGCTCTTCTCCATAAAGCAGCCAGTCATTTTTCTCAAAACCCGAATCTAACTAGACCATGACTTTTCAATTCTCTCATGGCAATTCATGAGATTAGTGGTCTGGCTCAGCCCTTTCACAACTTCATTTTTTACTACCCTGAGTCTCTACCCTTGAGACACACAACTTCTTCAATTTTTTAAATGTGCCCCTCCTTCACTACTCACAATTTATTCCTGCTATTTCCAGTGCCCCTCACCTTCCCATTCTTGCCACGTCTACTTTTTCAAGGAAGCTCATTTTGACTGGGATCACCAACTGGTGGTTTATACAGGCTCTGCTGGCATGTACCACCACACCCAGCTGCTTTGAATTCATAGTTACTTTTGTTCTTGTTTGTGGAGGTTTCTCCACTGGGCAGTGAAAACCTTGAGAACAGGGACTGGAGCTGTTTTTGCTTCTGATGAAGTTGCTGGCATCCAGCATACTACTTGGCACATATTAGATGCCTAATATGTAAAATATGAAATAATAATTGCACTGGTGAGTGGAGAAATGGAAAGACGAGTTGGTGGGAGCAAAGCATAACCTTTACTTCCGGGTTCTTTGTCACATACAAAGAGTCAAATGAACTTGGTAACAATTTCTTACCTTTTAACAAGCAGCAACCTGCTTTCTACCTTATGACTCAAAAAGCACAGTCTTAGGTCTGCCTTCTTCCTATTTAATCAGCATAAAAAAAAACAAAACAAAAACTCACATTGAATTCTTCTCTAAAGAGCTTATTGTCATCAGCCATCCTCCGGTTAATCTCCTCTTCCAGCTTGTCCACAGGCAGGGGTGGGTACTTTCTGTTGGTGCTTGGGGACCTGGCCAGAAGTGGCACACTCTGGGGCTCTGCAGTGCACAAAGGTAAAGATCAGGCAGATGTTCTGGATGTAGTTCTTTCTCTGGAGAGACTACAGGATTCTATCTCATGGATCAAGCCTCTAAGAACCACAGCTGCCTCTTCAAAAGTTCTTTATTTTTATTTTTTCAATAGCCTCATTCCTTTCAAAGGATTAGAAACCTCTAATTGATTGATTTTCTTCCCCATAAAGGTACCCCCATGCCTTACCCACATCCTCAGTGCGGCCGTTCGATAAGCGGAAAGAATTAGAATGGCTTCCAGCTTGCTTGTATTTCTTAAACCTAATGAGAAAATGTTCAAGATGAAAAACTAAGCACAGAAGCAGGAGAGGCCAATCACTGGCTCTGCAGATCTAGCTTAGTCTCGCTTTACCCTGGCGCACGAGAAGCCAACCCAAGTAATACTACAGTCTATTTCTGTTAGCTCCCATTCTGGAACCTAAAAGAGCACAGAGCTACATCAGGACAAAAAACAGTGAGTGGAATACAGTGAGGGAGACAGAAGATCAATATAAAACAAAAATCCTCATGCTTCCCAGGAGTCTGGGAGTCTTGGGGAGAATATAGTCCCAGACTGGGTGATCACAGGACTCCTATGAAATGAGAGAAAAACATGCCAAATTGTTTATTTACTTATAGATTTATTTACTTATTTATTTGGTACAGGGTCTTACTATGCAGCTCAGACTTGTAGTCACCTCTTGTCTCAGCCTCCCCAGAGCTGGAATTACAGGCATGTACCACCACACCCAGTTTAAGTGGCTGGCACCACATGGGGTTGGCAAAGCATGTGGTAGTGGGTATTGAACTCAGGTCCTTACACTTGCCAGGCAGGCGCTTGGACTGTCTGGCTATCTCTCCAGCCCACAACTGCCAAATTGTAAGGGTCACTTAAGGTCCCCTTCTTTTGAGCAAGCTAAATCAAAGATAAGTCAGATCTAAACTCACGTAATCAAGGTAGTAGCTTTAGTAGAAAGAAAACAAATGCACCTTCTTCTTCCTTGGTTCCTTGTCTTTACACTGCTCACTGCTACATCCCCAGTCCTCCAGTTTTTTCTGAAATGTACACTTACTACTACCTTCAGGGGTTCCTTCCACAGGGCTACAGCTGAAGATCCTGACACACTAGTCACTAACAATACAGACTGGTTTTCTCATCTAACATCCAAGATGCCATTCTGGACTTAAGGGTGAACTATGTTGGGATATGGGGTTTAGACACATGGAAGCAAAAGACTATGTAGAACAATTAAACTATTTCTCAGTAAAATTTTAACTTTAGCATTACCATGAGTCATTCTCCTTCTACCTGACTTGCCCCAAGTCTATTGTTCTCTGTATTCTGTGCTTACTGAGACACTAGGCATTGAGATAGTCTAAGAGAATGCAGGAACATTAGCACTTACCTTAACATGTACAGAAGTATGATGATACACACAATCACAAGCAGAGAGGACAGGGCCACTACCACTGCAATAATTGAAGTCTCATCTGATACCAAGAGAAGAGAACAAGTCATTACTGTGCTGTGCAATGAAGGGCTTATTCAGTGCTTCTACAGATGGAAGGATACAGAAGGGGGAAGGGAGAGCACTAGCCCACCTCCCCCTGCCTATGGGGCAGGAAGTGAAGGGAGGAAGAAGTACACAGCCAATTAATGGAAATGTCATACATTTGCTTTCTCTGTCTCTGTGACTTAGAATAAAAGTTCTGCGAAGGCAGAGATTGTTTTATTCATTGCTATCTCTTTTGAGCTAAAATAGTACTTGGCACATAACGAGTAGTAAAAGAGTTGGGTGTGGTAATGCATACTTAAAATCTAGTTAAGCAGAGGAATATAAGCCTAAAACCAACTTGGGAAACTTAGATCTTGTCTCAAAATCAAATACATAAAAAGGATTGGGACAGCTGGGTGTGGTAGTGCACGCCTATAATCCCAGCACTTGGGAGGCTGAGACAGGAGGATCAGTGTGAATTCAAGACCAGCCTGGGCTACAAAAGTGAGCTCAAGACCAGCCTAAACTGCATATCGAGACTCTGTCTCAAAAACAACAACAAAAAATACATAAAAAGGATTGGAGATGTAGCTCAGTTATGTTACACACCATGTGTAAGGCCCTGGGTTCAAGCCCCATACACCATACACAGACACAGACACAGACACCGACACAGACACAGACACACACACACAAAATGTGGATGTACAAATACATCCAATCATGATGGAAAGCTGGGTGTGGAAAGCCAACAGTATTACCCTCTCCCAGCCTCAATGGGGTTCACCTCAGGTTTGTTCAGTCTTCAGCCCACCATGCCAAATGAAAGGAAATCATCCAGAGCCACATATAACGTATAAGGTAGCTAATGAATATGACTAACAAAACTTCATTTAAAAATGTTTTTAATTGTAAAATTTAAAAAAACACAAGCTGCACGATAGAGAGAAGATACTTCTCTTTCTTGCAAAACTGCCCAGGTTGGTACTGAACGCATGATCCTACTGCCTCAGTTTCCTAGTGCTGGAATTATAGGCCTGCACCACCATGTCTGATTTAAAAGGCATTATCTCTTATCATAAACCCAAATGACTTCCTGGCAGTGAATAAAACTATTAATTGAAACGAAGACCCTCAAGTACCAAACTGCTGGCTACGTTCTTTGTCTTTCTCATATTCTGCTCCCTCAGACACCTTCTGCCAGAATCCCAAGCATAACAATGTTTGGCCTGGAGACAGGTCACTCCATAGGGCCTGGATCCCCTTTCACCCTGTACCTAGTCCCAGCTTTCATGCCCATGGCTATTAGAATTTACTCTCCTCCACTCTCCCTCTGCCAGGAACTATACAACCAACCTGAGTTATTTATAGCTACCTTTGCCACTGGAGAGATGAATCTCCCTATAAATGTCAATCTTGTCATATGGGCTCAATTACATCCATTATTGTCACCTCAAAGACTTATCTCCTTGACCTTACTTATCCTCCTCCAGATACCATCAACTCCATCTCTCTCTTCTAAGCTAACTTTTCATAACAGCTGTCTCCCCCAACCAGTCCTCCTCCCCTCATCTCAGATGAGGTCTTGCTATATTGCTCAAGCTGGTCTTGAATTCCTGATCTTACAACCTCAAGACTCCTCCCAAGTATCAGGGATTATAATTATGTACCAATGTGCCAGACATTCTTATTTCTTTTCTCTAATTTCTTACCCCCAGGTTCTCCTTAGTCTATCTGCTCTTACTTGTACCTTTAGTGCTCTGTTTAAACTGCTCAGCAAGGGACTCTAACAAATGCTGTTATTTCCAACTTCAATAGAACATTTCCATCTTTATCTGAGTCAACCTCTTTGTAGCATTCATTTGAAAAAAAATTTTATGGCTCAGTAACTTAATGTCAGGCACTATTCCTGGCACTGGAAATAGAGAAATGCTTAGGCAGATAACTGACAGAAAGCTTACATTCTGTGGACAAAGAACATATTGTTTATAAACAAGTAAACATAATTTCAGACAGAAATGAGGAGGAGAACAGGAAGGAGAGGAACAAAAGAAAAGAGGAGGAAGAAGAGAGGAAGAATAACAAGAGGAAGAATGGTTAGGTAATGCAAAGTGATGGATGGGGAAGACAGTGATAAAGTAGTTTGGGACAGTCTGAGGAGGTTGGATCAGAGCAAAGCTCTAAATAATAAGAGGAAGTGAACTAAGCAAAAATCTGGGTGAAAAATTTTCCAGGCAAAAAGAAGAACAAGAATAACCATAATACCAAATATTAACTTGGTAGGGTCAGAAAAGGCCAATATGGTAGACAAAATATAAGTGGGCAGGGGTTAAAAAACTTGTTTTATAGGTCATGGAAGTAAGTGTAGGTTTAATTCTTGAATGTGATAACAGTGTGTGATTGGAGGGACCTAACTAGAGGAAAAATAAAACTGGATTTAAAATTATTATTTGCAGTGCTATGGATTGGACATAGATGGATTTATATTAAAGTTTCTATTTATGTACAGAGATCAGTTAAAGCCAAGAGTAATGGTTCACATTTCTAATCCCAGGAACTCTGGATGCTAAGGAAGGAGGATCTCAAGTTAGCAAGAAATTTAGCAAGAATCTGTCTGAAAATAAAACAAGAATAAAAAAGGGCTAGTAATGTAACTCAGTGGTACATTGCTTACTTATCATGGGCAAGGATCTGGGCTTAATCCCCAGTGCCAGAGACCAAGACAAGACAAGACAAGACAAGACAAGACAAGACAAGACAAGACAAGACAAGTCAAGACAACTACACTGATTCATAAACAGCAGCCATTTAGGTGGGAGGTTTCCAGCAGAAAATGGTGTCATGGAAACCAAGAGCATTTTTTTTTTTTTAAGGGAAGGGTCTACAGGGTGTTCAGGGTCTCACTACCAGATTGGATTTGTAGTGATCTGCCTGTTTACAGCCTCCCAAGAGCTAGGATTAGAGGCACGTGCCACCATACCCAATCTGCAATTATTTTTTTCAAATTCAGAAATGTAGTTTAATACAATGTATGGTTTTTGTACACAAAAACACTGAGAGAAATCAGGGAAACCACATCCCTCAAAATAATGCAAACATTTTCAAGTTGAGAGTAAATTAACTCAAATCAAATACTACCAACAGATAAACAGGATGAAGATGGCCACATGAAACTGGATCTGACAAAATGGCAGCTTCTGATCACCTTTTAGAGTGGCTTCAGCTGAATATGAGAAAGCCTAAATTGACAAAAACTAAGAAAAAGGAGAGGTGACACAACCACTCCTTTCATGAAGATATTTATATGAAAGGATACAGACCAAAGAAGCAGCAGTTGGAAGGAAATGTGGGATGTAGACTGTGAGGTGTATCTTACTGGATATTAAATTCTGGGACTTTGGACCAAGCTACATCCCCAGCCCTTTTCTTACTTTTTATTTTTGAGACAGGAAGTCACTAAGACATTAAATTATCTAGACTGGGCTTAAACTTGTGATGCTCCTGCCTCAATCTGGGATTACAGGCTTGTACCCCCATACCCTGGTTGTTTCTGTCTTTAAGAGATGAGGTGTATTACACTATGCTTCTTTGCCAGTGATGTGGCTTTCATCTTAACATGAGCATTTACACTGGCTGATCACTCTCTCCTCTTTGAAGTACTTTCTCACTTTAGATACAAAGCACTCTATGAATCTTCTTTCCATCTTCTAGATGCTCCATCTTTCTCCTGTGCTGGTCATTCCTCTTCCAATATCCAGTTTCGAACTGTGGGAACTCCTCAGCTCTCTGTCCTTGGCATTCTCTTCTACGTTCTACCTAGTTGATCTGATCAGGTAGATGCTCTAAGCACAAACGATGTGCCAGCTCCAAGTAATGTATTTAGGGCTAAGATCAATACCTCATATCTATCTGTCTTTTGTCTATTCTCTCCTGCCATCTACCACTGTAGTTCCAATCTCTAAATTCTATAACCTGGACTATCATAGCAAGTTCTGACGGCGGTCAATCCATTCTCCAAAAAGTAGAGGTGACACAAACAAAAGTATAGCAGGTCATGGCATCTTACAAAGGTTTCTTTCTTTTTTTTTTTTAATTTTATTTTTTTATTTTTTTATTATGGCTGGCTCAGCCCACCCTGGAGGTGGGGCTGGCACAGCATGCGGCGCCGGAGATCAAACCTCGATCCCTGCAGTTGCCTAAGCTTTCCTAAGCAGGCGCTTTAGACCACTGAACCATCTCGCTGGCCCCTTACATAGGTTTCTTAAACTTTTAAAATATTGTAAAGTTTTATTTCTTTACCTGAAGCATAACAACTTCTCTAACTTAGCCTTACCTCCCTATCTTTGGCCATTCTTTTCTTGCTCCTTGGACTTCAGCCTCTGGCATCTTATCCTCATTATCCTCTATTTTATATGGCCTCCCTCCACTCTGCCTGGCTAACTTCTACTCATCCAGTTCTTACTTTAAGTGTCACTTTCTCCAGAGAGGTGTTCTCTGACTTTCAAATACTATACTTACCATCTCTAAAATAAGTTATTCTGAAGATTAAATAAGATTATTCACAGGAAATTTTTGCCACAGTAACTAGCACAGATTATATATATCCTCAGTGTTAGCTTTTTCCGTGTTATTCTCAAATAGGATCATATTATTTACCTTGCTAATATTTTTCACATTTTGTAGTTACATATTTATTTGATTGTAGTTGATAAACGAGTATGCCTCCTTTGTATCATAAACTCCACAGGGGCAAGGATTACCTGTTTTATTTCCATGTTGTAGCTTAAACCTAGCATAGGACCTCACACACAGAAGAAATCAATAATACAGGATTATATTTTGTGAATGAACAGAGCAGAATTAGTAATTTATCACTAAATGTACCTTTGTTAAATTGTAATCACAGAGGGCAATGTATCAGATATTATAAGAACGTAATCAGAAGACTGGAGCTATAGTCAATGGCGAATTACTTGTCCAACATGCACGAGACCTAGGTTCAATACCCAGCAAGAGAACACGGTGAGGGGGAATTGGGCACGGTGATCCACATCTGTAATTCCAGCACTCTGGAAGAGTGAGGCAGGAGGATTATACATCCAAACCCAGACTGGCCCAAGCCATGATTCAAAACTTTAAAAAAAGGGGATGGAGAAATCTCTGGGTTCAATCTCCAGTACTACTAACTTATTTACTTACCTACATATATATGCAAATAAATTTTAATTTTAAAATGAGATCCTGGTGATGCAAAGGGAAAGCTTTGCCTTGGAATTCAGAGCTTGCACACTAACAGTGGCCTGTGTCCAACTTTCCAGGCTCAGGTAAGCCTCTGTCTAGAACAGAAGTGAGCAAACGTAGCCCTGATCTAACCCACCGAACATTTTTATAAATAAAAATTTATGGGAACACAGTCATATTCATTCATTTACATGATGTGTGTGACTGTTTCTGTACTACAGAAGTAGAGATAAACTGATGTGATAGGGCCTGTACAGTTGCAAACTGAAACTATTTACTAATTTGGCTGGCCCTTGATAAAAAATTTCTGGCAACCCATAATCTAGAACACTACTACCTCCTTTCCTCTTACACAATTTTACCTCAAATATCACTTTTTAAAAAAAACTACATCCTCTCTGCTTCTATTAACAAAATTAATAGCTTCTTTCTTATATTTTTATAATATTATGTACCATCCTTATTACATTGGATTAGGGTGATGATTATATATCCACAAATTAATAAATTCCTTAACAAATAAGAAATAAATTTGTTCAAGAATACTTCCGGATATCTATCTCAAATTTTATTTAGGAACAAGGATATAACTTAATGCTTCCCTAACACATACAAAGCCCTGGGGCTGAGCTCCAGCAACACACACACACACACACACACACACACACACACACACACACACACA
>PVKN010019669.1:0-16261 GCA_004027915.1 Capromys pilorides | reverse complement strand
AGAGATCTAGATTGGAGAGGAAAGAGAGATATATTAACTAGTGCATCATCATTAAGCTCATTATTTGTCTCTACAAACAGATAACCAGAAACAATAGAATCTAGATTGACAACTGACAGAAAATGGCAAAATCTATAAGTATAAAATATCAATTTTTTTAGGTATTTTGCTGTTGACAAAGAAATAAAGCATACTGTTCAAGAAAAGCTGCATAGTGAAAGTTTTCTTGATTTTTTTAGATTTTTTTTTTTTTTTTAAAGACAGAGTCTCACTATGTAGTTTAGCCTGCTCCTTGAACTCATGATGTAATCCACACTGGCATCAAACTCCTGGCAGTCCTCCTGCCCCCGCCTCGCAAGTGCTGGGATCACAGATGTGCGCTACCATTCCCACACTTCCTTGATCTTGAATAAAAAGATTAATAATACTAAACAGCTAAGAGAAATACCAACTACAGAAGAATTAAAAAAGTACAAAACTGTCTTGAAGCCAGGGTATAAACTGAGTGGTAGAATGCTTCTGTAGGCCATAGACTTTCAGAAGATAAGCACGGTAATTCAATGAATATATATATATTTAAAATATGAAATCAAGGCAATGTGACTGAACATGATTTTTGTTTTCTGATGTGCATTGATACATGTCTGTAATCCCTGCATTAAAGAGGCTGAGGTGAGAGCATAGCAAGCTCAAGACCAGCCTAGACTACATAACAAGAGATTGTCTCAAAAAAGGAGAAAATCCCCAAGGAACGCCACTGGATATTTACTAATACCCAAGAAGTATTAAAAACCAGTAAGCTTAGAGAATAATGTATACATAAGAATGTACACAACATGATCTCCTTGTTGTAACAAATCACTGAGTAATAAAAGAAATAAGGAAAAATCCTTTTAATTCCTGTGTGTGTGTGTGTGCATGCACACACTCATTTGTGTGTCTGTATAAGCATGGGAGTCACCAGTCTTCTTGATTTGAACCCCTTATGATAGAAGATGGAAAGGAGAAATCAGTAGTACCTTTCTCTTAATTCTCTTATCTTTCTGTTTCTTTCTAGTTTTCTGAGACAGGGACTCACCATGTAGTTTGGGCTGGCCTTAAACTCATCATGTAGCCCAGGCTGGCCTAGAAAATGTGTTGATGCTCCTGCCTCAGCCTCCTAAGTGTTACAAATGTAAGCATGTATCCTATGCCCGGCTAATGTTATCCTTTTACAAATGAAAGAATTAACACGGAAACTTTTAAAGATGAATACAAAATTACTACTAAAATAGAAAACAAAAAGCTAACTGGCCACAATTGCATCCATTAAACAATAAAACCTAAGGACTGGTGTGTTGACAAAAACTTGTAAACACAGCATCTGGAAGGCAGAGGTAGAAGGATCCCAAATTCTAGTCCAGGGCCAGCAAGATAGCTCAGTGGAATACGTGCCTGCTTTGGCAAGTGCAGAGACCAGGATTTGATCCCTGGTCCTGGGGTCCCAGGGTCCCGGGGTCCCACATGCCACACCAGCTCTGCCCCCAGAGTGTACTAGCTGGAGACCAAGTGGTAGTGCATGCTTATAATCTCAGTGCTGGGGAGGCTGAAAGCGGGGGGATCACCATGAGTCCAAGCTACTTAATGAGACCTTATACCTAATAGATTAAAAAATGAAGAAAAAAAAATTCTATCCCAGCCAAAGCTACTTTTTTAGGAAAACCGAATCAATCAATCAATCAATCAATCAATCAACAGACAGGCAGGCAGGCTGGGGATGAAGCTCAGGGCAAAGACCCTAGGTTCCACTCTCTGTATTACAAATACAAAACAAAACATCTATTTGAAACTTGACAAAAGCTACTATTTTAATGACTGCCACTCAATAATTTTAATTTTATATACTTAAGCATGTACAATACTTTATTATTTGCTTAGTTGTTTGAAATAGGGTCTTACTATGTAGTTGAGCCTGGCTTTGAACAAACTACGTAACCCAAACTTGGCTCAAATTCATGGCAATACCACAACCTCATGTCTACAAAGTACTGGAAGTATTGGCATATATACCATGTCCATATGTTTGCTGTGTTTTATTTGAGATATTGGGAATTGAACTCAGTGCCTCTGGCATGCTAGGCAGGCACTCTTCCACCAAGCTACATTCCCTACCCATTTTATTCTTTTGAGACAGGGTCTCCATACATTGCCCAGACTGGGCTTATACTTGTGAATTATCTGCCTTAGTTTCCCAAGTGGCTGAGATTATAAGTGTGTGAGTCAACCACACCCCAGAATGATGCTTTCACATAGGGAAGCAGTTACTATAATCAAAAAAATTAGTACATTCATCAACACACATAATTTTTCCTTACTGAGTTTACAAAATCTCTCTTAACAAATTTCCAGTACACAATATACTATTACTAACTACAGATCTCATGTGGTACATTATTTAGAATTATGCACCTAAATTACCTAAATCGTTAGATCCATTGACCTAGTATTTCTATTCCCTAGCCCCTCTCTACCTGCACAAAATACGTTTATGCATAAAAGTAAGGAACTAGTAATTTCTTGCAAGGTGCCCATCAACATATATACATATATATATATATATATATATATATATATATATATATATATATATCCTCACGCCAACAAACATTTCAAACTAATTAAACCTCTATTGGATCCTAAACCTGTTCTCTTAACTTTCTGCCCAGCAAAATAAGAAAAATGCACTCTTTATACTTTTAAGGCAAAACCCCATGTTAGGTCTACATGGGGCTGTGCAATAAATTCTCCTATGTGTTAAAAGTTGTGATCTCTCATGTAGTAATCCATTTTCTTTCAGAAAGTCATATTACATTTTTTCTCTGTTCTCAGCAAGAAAGTAAAGCAGGTTGGGGTTGGCAGCTATAAAAGAAGGCTGGAATGCAGTTCCAAGAGGATAAGAGGACAGGAAACATGCACAGCAACGTGTGGTCTGGCCTACAATTTAGGTTCATATTTCACTTGTCAAATTCCTGATCGGAAATCAATTTCTTCTACATAACATATACTTCATGTATGTCAGTATTTCCAATCGATCTCTTTATTCAAAGAAAGACTTGAAAACAAAAAATACTCAATAGTCTTACAATGAATTGCCAAATTCTTTCTCATGTGAGTGATGAGTATGGGTAGAGTTTAATCTTCTAGTAGGACATTACTGAGCATTTGAAATGGCATGTGGAAAATCCAAAACCTAAAATACTCACTTTTACAGTTTCTTCTGTGTTAAGTTTATTTCCTTTAACCAGAACAATTTGGAAAGGCTTGTTATTGTCCCAAACATGCTGAAAAAAAAATTAAATACAGGGGTGTTTTGACAAAAGAAATGAATATTCTTTGGCAACATGAAAATAGCTCTGAACATATATAATAATCACATAAATTAACCCACTAGCTCTTAGTTTTTCAAAGCAAAGCTTAGGTAACATTCACTACTGCTAAGAGAAATCACTAAAATAAACGGTATCCACAGGGCCTGGGAGTGTGGCTCAGTAGCAGAGTGGCTGCCAGAATACACAAGGTCCTACGTCAACACAAAACACTTTCCCCAAAAAAGCATCAACAAACAGAATTTAAATCTTTCAACAGGGCTGGTGAGATGGCTCAGCGGTCTAAAGTGCCTGTGTCGGGAAGTTTAGGCCACTGCAGGGACCGCAGCTCCATCTCAGGCACTACATGCTGCGCTAGCCCCAGGCCCAGGGCAGGCTGAGCTGGCCATAACACAAACAAATAAATGAGGTTTACTAAAAAAAAAAAAAAAACACAAACAAACAACTTTGGATAAACTGTGCATGGTAGCACATGCCTGTAATCCCAACGCTCAGGAGGCTGAGGCAAGAGGATCATTGTGAGTTCCAGACCAACCTGGGCTACAAAGTGAGCTCCAGGCCAGTCTAAACTACATAAGGAAAGCTGGTCCCCCATGCCCCCAAAAAAGTTGGGTAGGGCATAGTGCAAAACTGTAATCCCAGCAATTGGGAGGCTGAAGTAGGACCGCTATAGCAAGTTTGAGGCCAGCCTGGGCTACATTGTGAGCTCAAGGCCAGCCTCGAAAACAGGGTGAGAGTCTGTCTCAAACAAACAAACAAAAAAGCTTTGGGTAAATTAACTATTTGCAGTAACACAGATGGGCTTACTTTTGGTATATACTGTACACTAAAAGTGTACCAATGAAAGAAAAAAAAAAGTGTACCAACAGAATATTGTGAAGGAGTAGTTAGTTTAGTTAAACAATCTGGAAAGATTGAGTTGAGCAATTGATAAAAATCTAATTATTCAAATGAACACAAACTTACATATCTACCTTATTATATATTCAAGAAAGGTGCCTTTGACATATGTTTAAAATAATAAAAGATTTCAGTATTAGGAATGTAGAATACTACATTCTTAAAACACTATTTCAGTTAAACTGACAGAAATGAAATACACTGGCTGGGTGTGGTAGCACATGCCTGTAATCCCAGCACTTGGGAGGATGGGCAGGAGGATCTGTTTGAGTTCGAGACCAGCCTGGGCTACAAAAGTGAGTTCAACCTGAACTGCATAGCGAGACCCTATCTCAAAAAGACAAAAAGACCAAAAAAAAAAAAAGAAGAAGAAGAAGAAAAAAGAAATGAAACACATTAATAAATCAACTATTTCTGTGCATCTCACTTTTCTACTACAATGTCTTAAACTGCGCTTTGAAGTTAACTTTAAGGTCAAGCTCTAATTTCGTGACATTTTTTCTTTTTATAATTTTATTTTTTTCTTTTAATAAGAAATAACAATGTGACATTTTCAAAAACACATTAGTAGTAAATTCCCAATACTTGATACAATGCATATTATTGTCCTTGTAGTAGTTATACAGAGCACAGGATGTAGACATGATCATTTTTCTAATCACTGTTGGCACAAAAATTTTCTTCTCATTGAACTAAGAGAAAGTAGTTGTATACATAGTCCAGTATTCCATAATTGCAATGGATTATTGACAACTGGCAATGTCGGAAGTTGCTGATTTAAGCCTTTTACAGCTCAGCATACTAATCTAGTTTTACGCTTTATGCCTTATAGTTAAACTTTTCTGCTGGTTAAATGCAAGTTAAAGCAAGACCTACATAACAAAACATGTAACTTTTGTATCTCCCAAGGTGAGTCAAATCTCCTCAGGATTTACTTTGAAATCATGTACAGTGCTCTGTAGAACTGTTGTTCATGACATTTTTTTGGTATCAAAAAACATAAATGGCATATTTATAGCATTTGTAACTTGAGCAAGTGAAAATAGTAGCCTGAGATTTGTTTTTTAAGTTAGTGCATGATCAGTTTTTGGTAAATAGGTGTTGGTTTTCAAAGAAGTAGAATGCAAGTATGTGTAAGATTTAGCACATGATCTAATAAAATCACATGCCATCTAGAGTTACAAGATTCATGCATGGAACTTACAGAAATAAATCTTGTTTTCTTTGGTGGTAAGGGAAGAGGAAAGTTAGATGAATTTCGATTAATGGCAGCTTCTATGGCAATCATTTCCTGCTCATACATCTTCTTGATCTTGCAGCATTTCACAAGTACAAAGTGGGGCAAGGCCCTATTCACAACACAGTTCCGGATGTACTGAAGGATGATAAGGGAGAAGTGCAGACTTTCAGGCAGACATATTGACAAAATAAAATCAATTTGAATAGCACTATGTTAAATGCATTACACGAGTGCATCTTATACAACATTGTATCAGGAACACAATCGTTTAAAACACAACACATTCAATAGCTACCATTAGCTGAATGTTGTTACAGTTTGTGTGTATTTGTCCCCCCAAAGCTTCATGCAGTCATTGAGGTGCAGTTCAACAGTCTACGATTAATTCATGATCCAAGGCTGGGAATATGGGTCTCAGCACTGCTGGGATTATGGGTGTGAGTGCTACACCCAGCCTGAGGTGGATAGTCTGAATGTAATGTAAGAGAGACAGAGAGACAGACTTGCTCTCTGTTGCACGGCTGCTGCTATTCCTCCTTTTGCTCTTGCTGTTTTTCTGTCTTCCACCACCATGAACTGCTGCCCTCTGCCATGTGCCAGTCGGCCTTGGTGCCAGATGAGTTTGGCCCGAAACCTCCAGATGAGTTTGGCCCGAAACCTCCATAAACCTTTCCTTTCTTCATTTTGAGTGTTGGGTATTGGTCCCAGCAACAAGTGAAGAGTAACTGAGACCAATGTCTAAGAATTTAAGAATTAAACTTAACATATAATAAATCACACGTGGATCTTCACAATGCTCTACAATGTTTTAAGATTAGCCCCAGTTACCATCTTAAAGAAATGTATTTCAGAAGGGTTAAGTCACACTTTGCATCTATAAGACTTCAAATTGAGACAACTTATCTGACTCCACAATCACACTTTAGCCCAGTAGTAGTGAACAGCAGTCACACAGAGTCCTCTCTGTTGGCAGCCAAACAAGTTGCCTAAGTGGCATCAGATAACAATGCACACAGGGGGCATGCGCATGCTCAGAAAGGTGCAGCAGCCTCAGGCTACAAGGTCACAAGCCAGGATTCATCCAAGCTTTTGCATGGCTGGTCAGTATGCTGCCAGGGATGGATATACATATATATGTTGGCTGTGAATTTTAATAGATTCCTTTGTTGTTAACAAGAGTTCACTGTCATGCCGACCTCGCCCCGCCCAGGGGGCGCTGATATGGCAATTGAGATTGGGTATGCCGGCACAAACCTGTAATCCCAGTTCTTGGGAGGTTGTAAACAGGTGGATCCTATGAGTCTGATCTAGTAGTGAGACCCTGAACACTCTATAGACTCTTACCCTCCCCCCTCCAAAAAAACCAGGAGTGCTTGGCTTTCAGTTTTCTTATAAAAGTTTAACATTTAAGATTTAGCAAAGAGATGTTCTAATTAAGAAACTGGGATTTTCTTTTAATGTTATGTTGCTCCCCCCAGGTATATCTGAATTTGCAGCATCATGTTGTTTGTGAAGAATTTATGAAAATAAAAACAAGAAGCCAGGCATAATGTCACATGCCTGCAACCTCACATAGAAGGAACACTGCAAATTCAAAACCAGTCTAAGCTGCATAGTGAATTTAAGACCAGCCTAAACTACACAGTGCGAGCCTGTTTGACTGTGTGTGTGTGTGTGTGTGCGCGCGCGCGCCTTAGCCCTTGGGCTGGCTTGATTTTAGCAGAAACTGCCACAAGGTAGAAAATGCACTCAGAAGCTTTTTTCAAAATAGGCCAACAAAAGCTGGGAGTCAGTGGAATACGGTCAGTAAATGCTGGAGGTCAGTAAATTCAAAAGGAATCCCACCCGAGCATCACAGCTGTTCATGGTTGACCCAGTGAATATCTAATTCTTTAGTGTTAATAATGTCAGCCATTTTGGTATAGGGATAGATTTGTATTGGGTACTTCTTAATTTTGTCTTTTTGTAGACTCCAAGTCTTGAATACCAAAAATGTCTACAAGAAAGAAAAAGCTGAAAACAGACAGTGGATGCTATACCAAGAGCCTGCATAGTCATTACGCATACTGTATAGTGAAAGCACTGTGTGTCCCAATCAAGTAGCAGACAGCATTCTGACAAAAGTGCTGCTAAGCTTGGTGAAACTGACAGAAAAGTTTCTTAAACTGAAAAAGAGGAAGTATTATTCTGAGTGTCTCAGCTTTTATAGCTATCTAAAACAAATCATCTGACAGCTGCCAGCTTTCAAATTTTACAGTGCACAGTAAAAACATAAGCTCCTACCAAAGTGGTTGTGCTGTCTGGGACTAATTCTCTTCTCGTGATTTCCCAAACAAGGAAAAAATCATGCAACATGCTAGGCATGGTGGTGCAAACTTGTGAACCCAGCACTTGGGAGACTGAGGCAGGACTGCCAGGAGTTTGATTAAAGCAAGACCCTGTGTCTCCAAAACAAAACAGCAGGGCTGGGGAGACAGCTTGCCTGGCAAGCTCAAAGTCCTGAGTTCGTTGTGCAGTACAGGGGTGGGGAGGATACACCAGAGATGCCATGTGGCAGAAATACTGTTAAACATTGAATCCTGCACATGGTAAGTGATGTCAGTCACTAGCTCACCACTGACTTATAAAAGGCATCCTGTTGTTCCACGTGTGTGGATGAACATGCAATGTATCAGGGCTGGGGAGACACTACAGTGGTGTGAGTGCCTGCCTGGCAAGTGCAAGGACCCAGGTTCAATCCCCAGTACCACATGCCAGAACCCTAGGAATGCCATGCCAGCTTCAGAACCAGGTGCGGCAGTGCATGCCTGTAATCCCTGCACGTGGAAGGCTGAGACAGCAGTGTCACTACAAATACAAACTGAGAACTGTGTAGCAAGACCCTGTATCAAAATAAATAATAAACTGCAAATACAAATAACTATGCAAGACTAGCAGTAATTTTGCATTATGCTGTTGATGACATCATGAGCTGGTGAGCTAGTGTCCTTGCCTGCAATAACACAGGAATATATACAATGCTGTGATGTAGACTTTTTGTCACAGACATAAGATGAGAAAGTGGTTTCAATTACTAGTGATGAGGGACTTTGCAAGGTGGGGGCAACATCTGGCTTCATACAGCCCTCTGTTTAAGAAGCAAAACATGCAGCCATTTGGTTACATTGTGTATCTCAAGAAGCTCCTTGTGCCATCGAAAGCAGCATAAATTACACAACAGCCTCAAAGGCTGCAAAAATGGCAAATTATGTGTGGCTTGTGCTTTCCATCGTCAAAAGTCTTTAGTATTTGTTTGGAGTTCAGGCACAGTGTGATGCTTTACTTACTAATGTCTGGTGGTTGAGCAAAGGACAAGTCCTGAGGTGATGTGTAGCCTTTTTAGATGAAATTAAACTGTTTATGAATGAAAAGGGCAGGAATATCCACAGCTCACTTACTTGGCCTGGATTAATTAAAAGCTCATGATTTTAGCTGGGCGTGGTGGCACACACCTGTAATCCCAGAAATTGGGAGGCTGAGGCAGGAGGATCAGTATGAATTCAAGGCCAGCCTGGGCTACAAAAGTGCGCTCAAGGCCAGCCTGAACTGCATAGAGAGACCCTGCCTCAAAAAGACAAAAAATTAAAAATTAAAAAAATAAAAGCTCATGGTTTTTACAGATCTTACCCTATACTTCAATGTACTGACCAAAAACTACAAGCTGTGGGCACAGAAATATATGCACTCAGGTTTATAGCAGCACAGTTTGTGATAGCCAAACCTTAAAAACAACCTAAGTACCCATCAATTAGTGAATGGATAAAAAAGATGTGGCTTTTTTACACAATGGAGTACTACTCTGCCATAAAGAAGGCTATGCTCAAGACATTTCTAGGAAAATGGATGCACCTTGAGTCCATACTCTTTAACTGAAATAAATCAGACACATTCAAATGGGAAAGGAAACAAAGGAGAAGGGAGTGGGGAAGGAAAAAAAGAAAAAATGAGAAAAGAAGGAAAACACAGAAACCAGGCTTTCATAAATGGCAAGGGGAAGAGGGGCTGAAGGGAACATACTGGAATAAGAAAAAAAAGTTGTAACATGTGCAAGTTCTCTATGAGGAATGTGATCACTATGCATATCTAAAATGCAGCAATGAACAGGGTGTGGCAGCAGACTGCCTATAATCTTAGCACTCAGGAGGCTGAAGCAGGAGGACTAGTGTGAGTTCCAAGACCTGCCTGGGCTACATAGTGAGCTTAAGGCTGGCCAGAATTGCATAGTAAGAATTAAAAATACAAACAAAACAGCATAAAGACAAAGGAAAGCAGGAAAGGCAGGGTGAGGGAAAACTCTGTAAAAACAAAAAAAGGCAAACCTGTGAGGAAACTGTTACTAGATACCTATCCCTTATTCAAACTCCGCTTTATTCTAAGATAGTTTAGTGGCTTCCATAAAATATACACTTAAAAGAATTCAGGATTAAATAGAAATGAATGTCTCAAAGACTAGGAACAGTTTTTTAGGACCTAATTTACGCAAAATTCCTACCAACATGGAAGCAAGAACAAAAAAGTACAAAGGGAACTTCACACACAAACATTACTGACTGAAACTGAAAATTTTTGAAATTGAAAACTTTAGATATCACTGTACTGAGGTGGCAATGTAGTTCGATGGTAGAGCACATGTAATCCCAGTACCCCTACCCTAAAATATTACTTTAAATAAAAGTAACAAAACATGACAAAATGTTAACAACGGTATTTTCAGAGGATTAGGCAGGATTATGGATTACACATTACTTAGGTCAGTGTGAATTTTCTGTAGATTCCAAATGCTCACAATCGGCATATTCTTTTTAAAATCAAAAATAATAATTAAATACATACACACACACTTTTCAGGACAGCACACCTACCTGGAACTGAATTAGTGGGTAGTCACCAAACACATATTCTATTCTCCCAATGACTTGCAACACATAGTCAGCAGGCCTGGCCTCATCTTCCTTCCCGTGAACAGTCAAGCGTTTCTGGATTGCCAACTCATTTACCTTGATGGGATTCATATTAGGAGATACATGAAAGCTAAACACATCCTATAAAGAGAGAAAATAGAAAACCGAAGCAAGGAAGTTTACATTTGTGCTGAAAAAGCACACAATCACTGCGTACCAGGTACAAATGTGCATAATTACTTGCAATCCTTAGAGTTTATACTGTATGAAATTTCCACATTCTAGATATGTTCCTAGAGGGCTTACAGATTAGCTCAGTTGTTTACGTGCCTGCTTGCACAAACCCAGTCAGGCGCAGGGGACCGTGGTTCAATCCCCAGTTCCAGACTCACCTTTAAGACAGCCCAAGCCAGCCCCGCCACAAAAAGACCCTTCTAGATACGTTCCCATATAAAATTTGCTAAGATTTCCAATAATTTGAAAGTCTTATTGTATTCTAAATGCCACAGCTCCCACATATAAGATTACCCCTCATGTAAAATTACACTACAGTGCTACCATCACAAAACAGTACGGTAATGGCAAAACAAATAAAAGCAGACCCAGAGATCAATGGAACAGCATAGAAAACATAGAAAGAAGTCCAAACACACTTCAGCTACCTTATCTTTGACAAAAGGGTCACAAACACCTGCGATGGAAGGAAGATAGCCTTTTTAATAAATCATGCTGGAAAAACTGGCTTACCATTTGCTGAAGTTGGAAACTACACTCATAAGTCTCACCATGCACTAATCTAAAATCTACGTGGATCAAAAATTTAAATATTAAAACAGAAACACATAATCTGCTGGAAGACAGAATAGGTGAAACTCTTCAAGACATAGGTATAGGCAAAGAACAAAACCCTGATTGCCCAGGAAATATTACAGAGTTGACAACTGGGAAGACATCATATTAAAAAGCTTTTGCACACAAAAGAAACCAGCAGAATGAAGAGACAAACCACAGAATGGGGGAAAAAATTTTAACAGGTACTCTTGAGACAAAGGACTAATATCCAGAATATATTTAGCATATATAAAGAACTCAAAAATAACAGAACTCCTGAATTTAAAGACCAATTTCAAAAATGGGGTGTGTAGCAAGGCCCTCAAAAAGATGAAAGCCAGATAAAACCCTATAAAATCTACATAACTTCTCACAATTCCTTCCTTCCTTCCTTCCTTCCTTCCTTCCTTCCTTCCTTCCTTCCTTCCTTATGGGGATCAGTTTTTTTGTCTTTTTGAGACAGGGTTTCACTATGCAGTTCAGGCTGGCCTTCAGTTTTTTGTAGCCCATGCTGGTCTCAAGCTCACATTAATCCTCCTGGCTCAGCCTCCTAAATATGGGGTTACAGATGTGTACCACTACGCTTAACATAATTCTTTAATATTTAATAATTTTACTGGTCCAGAGAGAACCTGTGGCTTAAACCTTTTCCAAAGATTTTGCCTGAAAAAAAGCAGACTAGAGAAACATGTTAACTACACTTCAACTATCTAGGATCCAGCATGCAGAGGGAAAATAAGATTGTGTGGAGGGGCTGGGGAGATAGCTCAGTAGAATAAAATGCTTGCCTGGCAAGCGCAGGACCTGAGTTCAGTCCCTGGTTCCACAAAAAAAATTGTGTGGAGAGCACGCTGAGATGGATAGCAGTTAAAGCAGGCGAGACTGAGTTTAAAGTCACCTTTTTTAATCCAAAATTTAAGTGTGCTTTTCCATAGTGAAAACACTATATCAAGAGCAGAGGAAGCATCTCTTAGAACTGATGTCTTCAGGCAGAGACACAGATTTCAAGGACTTTAAAATGAATTTTTTGTTTCATTTTTCTTGAGGTAAGTTCTCACTATATAGTTCAGGCTTGGTTTCAAATTCCACAGTGCTTTTCCTGCTTCAGCCTCCTCCTTACTTAGCCTCCAGAGTGCTGGGATTGTAGGTGGGTGCCTAGTGTCTAAAAGAACTTCAGAAACTGGCTAGCTGGGCGTGGTGGCGCACGCCTGTAATCCCAGCACTTGGGAGGCTGAGGCAAGAGGATCGGTGCGAGTTTGAAACCAGCCTGGGCTCCAAAAGTGAGCTCAAGGCTAGCCTGAACTGCACAGCGAGACCCTGTGCAAAAAGACCAAAAAAAGAAACTCTGGCTAAACCACTAACTTCTAAACTTCTACTAACTTCACATTCTGTGACTGCTTAGAATCAGTAAGATTTCGCAGTACTGTATCTTCATCTCTTATTTTCAAAATATTTCCTTAACCCAGGCTTACAATCACAACACTCCAGAAGGCTGAGACAGGAAGAATATAAAATCAAGCCTAGCTTAGGTAATTTAACAACTTAATGAGACTTTGTCTCAAAATAAAAAATGCTAAAAAGATGGGGACATAGCACAGTGTGAAGACCCTGGGTTCAATCTCCAGCACCATATATACTTCACTGGAGAGAGAAGCTATCTAGCATTCATAAGGAAGGCCCTGAGTTCAATCCTAGCACAGTAGAACAACAATGACAACAAAGGCCTGTGATGTACTCCCATAATCCCAAGACTATGGGAGGATGAGAGGGAGACTGCAAACTCAAGCAAAACTCAAGCAATTTAGCAGCTTAGTAAGACCCTATTTTTAAAAAAAAACGCTGGAGATGTAGCTTGGTCCAAAGGCCTTGGCATCTATCCCCATTACCAGAAAGGGAAACAACCAAATAACAACAAAAAGCCTTTTCTTTCCATATATACTTGTTAAAAGGATGATTACATTAAAATTTTTATGTCCTTATAGAGATATGACTCATCTGTAAAGAAACTCTGACTGTCCTAGATAGGTAAACTGCATTAAGCCCAGGTTTCCAAATTGAATTTTAGTCACTTTGAACAGTAAATTTTCCTATTACACCTCCTTGGGCCTTGCAGAAGGCCCTAAACAGTATTTTAATTGTGATGGTGGGATTTTATGTTACTAAAATTGTGACTCAAGTTGAACTTTATTCTCAATATATCACAGACTAATCAATGGTGTTTTTCTCTAAGCCAGTCTTGCCACCCTCTCTGTTTTTCTTTTTTTCCTTTTCAAAAATTTATTTTTTATGTTACTTATCTCTTTCCTTCTCTCCTGGCCCTCTTTTTCTCCCTCTTCATTTCTCAATACTGGGAACTGAACCCAGGGCCTTTGCACTCAATTACATCCCCATCTCTTATTTTGAGACACTCTCATTATTAAGTCACTAAATTGGGTAAGCTAGGCTCAAACCAGCAATCCCCCTGCCTTGGCCTCCAGAAGACTGGGATTAGAGGGCTTGCACTGCCTTATCCAACTATAAACTTTTTTTTTCTGGGAGTAGTTGCTAAAAGCATGGTTCTTTTTTTTTTTCCCACAACTCTTATTATAATATTGTTTAAAATAAATCAAAACTCAGCAGGCTGTGGTGGCACATGCCCATAATCCCAGCACTTGACAAGCTAAGGCAGGACTGTCATAAATTATGGGCCAGCCTAAACTAAAGTGAGATTCTGCTCGCCTCCCCCCCAAACAAAAACAAAACAAAACAAAAATTAAAATAAGCTAAAAGGAGGTTTAAAAAAAAAAGACACCTAGGCAAAATCTTGGTTCTACTAATAGCTGATGTGATGAAAATAAATGAAGAATAAAATAAACATTATCATTGATCGACCTCAAAACACTCTTTCCTCATTCCTAAAGTCCTCTTTTCATGAGTGGCTTCACTAGGTGTGATCAAAAGTACGACGTATGCTGTTGCTGAGTGCAATCAAAGCAAAGGCAGGCTCAGAAAAGAATTAGTGTCTCCTCATTCACTGGGTCTTCCCAAAAGTCAAAATGACCATAAAAGGTAAACTGATGCAGGACATCCCAACAGCCACAACACAAAGATGCCCCTGAAGGAGACTACAGACTGCTTCAGAAAAGTGGCAAGAATGGTGGTATTAGTGTATTCCAAGTGCAGTGTTCATTATCTTGAGAAAGATAAGTGAAAATATGTTGTATGCTGTAATAAAAATTTCTAAGCATTCTCTGAATATTTTGATTGCTCCGCATGTGAGGCCTAGCACAAAAACACTTCTCATACTTCAGTTTCTTCACTGCAAGATGGGAGAAAAGACAAGAAATATAAGGCTGCTAGAAACTGAAGAATACAAGAAAAAGACCCTAAGGCTATACTTAGAGGTGTTTTTGTTTTTTGTTTTGTTTTGGAAATAGGGTCTCACAACACAGCTCAGACTTATGTCGGCCTCCCCAGCACTGGGATTACAGGCATGCACCACTGCGCCTGGTTTTGATGATTGGCATGGCAGGCAGTACTGGGGATCGAACCCTGGTCCTTGTGCTTGCTAGGTGCTAATTCCGCCAAGCTATCTCCCCAGCCCCTGGGATCATTTTTATAATCTCACTAGAGAAATTTCTCTGACCAGGTAAGAGTAAAGAAAAGACTTCCTATAGGTCTAAATGCTTGTTATGGCTTGGATCAAAACTATCCCTCAAAGGCTTCCGTGCTTAGTCACAGGGCTTTTGGAAGATGATTCTATCACAGAACACTGATCTCATCAATGGGTTTATCCACCAGTGAGTCTGTAGCTGAAGGTGGGGAAAAGAGGTATGAGACCTGGCTGCAGGAGGTGAGTCACTGGAGGCATGGCCTGGAAGGGTACAGCTGTCCCCAGTCACCCCGTTCTCTCCCTATTTCTCCCCCTTTCCCTCTCATTCTTTTGCTCTCTCCTGTTTCCTAAGCACTATGCCCCTCTGCCATGATGTCTGCTTCAGCCTTGGAGTCAGCTGACCATAAGTAAAAGCTGTGATACTAGGAACCAAAATAAACTTTTCTTCCTTTCAATTGTATATGTCAGGGATTTTTTTTCCCCCAGCAACAGAAAGGTAACACAGTGCTTCATATAGGACAACTAATGAGAAGATTGTTGTCACTGAGATGGCTATGATGGTAAATCAGGGGATATAGCTCAGCAGCATAAGTGCCTGCCTGGCAAGAGTTTGATTTCCCATTTAAAAAAAAAAAAAAAAAGTCTAAAGAACAAACATGCTCTAATCCCTACCTTAATCTAAGCTCCTAGATGAGAGGATGACTGTACTTGATACATATGTAATAACAGCGTAATCTAGTTTGTATAACCGCTATAAATATTCCGATATGGGTCGGTCATGTATTATTTGAGTGCCAAGTTTCATATCACCATTTAACTCACATACTCCTAAAACATACATATAAGAATACACAAAAAAAGATCATTTTCAGCCATCCGCCTCAGTCCCCATGTTTCTTTGGGAGATCTTGCCAGATTTGGTGTTTCACGTCCATAATTCCAACGACTGGGAGACTGAGGCAGGAGGACTGCTCCAAGGCTATGCAGTAGGACCTGTCTCAAAGAGGAAAAAAAAAATTCCAAGAGAAAAGAGGTTTTGCCCCCCCACTTACTTTTTTGATACAGGATCTCACCACACCCAGTTTTGGGGCAGGCCCAGCATGATGTACCAGGGATCAAACTCAGGACCTTGTGCTGCTAGCCAGGGGCTTATACTGCTGAGCTCTGTCCCCAAACCCCAGAGAAAAGAGATGCTAACATCCCTTTAAGACTGAAAAGCCAATTAAGTAGTGCAGTATGCCAGCTATATTCTAAACTACTATTCTACTGCTTCAAGACATCATATAAGTGCAGGGGCTGGCGAGATGGTTCAGTGGTCTAAAGCGCCTGCTTAGGAAGGCTCAGGCAACTGCAGGGACTGCGGTTCGATCCCCAGCACCACATGCTGCGCCAG
>PVKN010019668.1:0-16268 GCA_004027915.1 Capromys pilorides | reverse complement strand
AATAAATGCAATATTTGTTAGACCCCAACTTGCCTTATGCCAAGTCCCATGAATCCATTACTGTGCTACTTTTCACAAAACCTTGCGAGTAAAATATCACCCACAGCATTCTACAGGTGCCAACCCGAGATTCCTGGTTGGTGGCAGGGACAACTATGAAAGGAAAACCATTGGGGCCAGCAGGATAGCTCAGCGGTCTAAAGCGCCTGCTTAGGCAACCACAGGGACTGCAGTTGGATCCTGGGCACCACATGCTGCACCAGCTCCACCCCCAGGGCAGGCTGAGCCAGCCATAACATACATACATACATACATAAAGTTTTTTTTTTAAAAAAAGGAAAGCCATTACACCATTTATTTTTGTTTGTTGAGACAGTGCTTTGCTCTGCAGTGCAGGCTGGCCTTGAACTCAGCGTGTAGCCCAGGCTGGGCTCACTCACTGTGACCTTCCTGCCTCAGCCTCCTGAGTGCTGGGGTTACAGGTGAGCACCGTCACACCTGGCATTCTGGCCTGGTGGGTCACAGCCTCTGGTGGCTGGTTCACCGTCCCTAAATCCTGGACCAGCCCCAGGAAGGCCCAGAAGAAATCATCCAATCCCAGGAGGCTCTGAGGCCTCCAAGAGTGTGACCCCTGAAGCCTCAACCCCCTTAAAAATTATCTTCCACAAGCTGATGTCTCCCACACAGGGTGACAGGTTTTCCAAGGTACACAGAGGTTGTTAAGTCCAAACTCAGAAGTGCTACCGGATATCTATTGCTTACAGTCATGAGTATTGTTTTTTCCTCTGTCAAAGGATTTTCAAAGCGCAGCCGCTCTCATATGTGAGCTGACCTGCAAAATGCTTTGACTATAAAATAGGGTTTTATTTTAAAAGTTCAGATACTACTACTACTACTACTACTAATAATAATAATAATAATAATAATAATAAAAAGTTCAGGGACACTTTTTAGACCAAGTCTCCAATTCAGTTCAGTGCAAGCTTGGGCCCAGGAAGGGCGGCAGGGCTGGGTGGGCTCCTTTGGCCTGGCCAGGGCAGGAAGGCCCCAGGTCGGGGTGAGAGGAGGCAGGGGAGGTGCACAGTGAACCTGGCCTGTCTCCCAGCAAAGGTGAACAAGTGCAGGAGCTAAGACAGCCCTCGG
Organism: Capromys pilorides; assembly: GCA_004027915.1. NCBI lineage: Eukaryota > Metazoa > Chordata > Mammalia > Rodentia > Capromyidae > Capromys > Capromys pilorides. Next base: position 15,125 of record PVKN010019668.1, on the reverse strand, counting down.
CCCTTCAGCCATGGCTTCTTCGGAGCTTTCCAGAATCCCAGCCTCAGTAGGGCAGGAAAAAGCCAGAGGTGTATGAGGAGCAGAGCCCCAGATTGTGTCTCCCCACCGTGCTCCTAGGCAAAAGGCACAGCCTCTCACCCAGAGGAAGGAAGAAAAGAAAGGCCCTTCTGCTTTGGTATGCGTTATGCGTGCTGCCAAAGCAGCCCATGCAGGCCTTTCGGCAGCGCCTTGTGAATGCTTACTACAGTATTGTTTTTACAAGTTCATATTTTTGTTTTGATGTTAACCTCAGTAACCCTGTAAAGTGCGTCTACAGCTCTGCCCCAGAGAGGTTAAAAACAGTTAAAAGGGCAGAGCCAGCACCTAACCCGACCTCCGGCGTGCAGGTCTGTGTTGGGAAGTGGCTCCCTGGGTGCTGCTGGCAGCTAGCGGGGCGGATGGGAGGGAGGGAGGGAGGGAGGGAGGGCGGGCGGGCAGGCGAGGGGTGAGGGGTGAGGGGTGAGGGGTGAGGAGGTGTGGGCCCGGCCCTGCGCACATCCTCTCTGCCTGCCTGTATTGTTCGCAGAACCGAAAAAGTGATGCTGGCTTTTTCCTTCCTCTCTTGAAGAAAACAGCAGAATCAAAACAAACAGAGAAGGGGAACTCCCCTGCCGTGGCCTTCACCAGCAGCAGCAGCGAGAGGACTAGAAGCAGTGCTCTCAGGACCTGGGCCTCCCGCAACCCCCACAGGGGAAAAGCAAGCACCCCTCAGGACAGCATGGGGTCCCCGTCCTGATTCCGGCCTGAGCTCACACCCAAGACACAACTCACACACACACACACACACACACACACACACACACACACACACACACAGCTGAAGCAGCTGGAGCCTCCCCAAGAGCGTTAACAAATCCTAAGGAAGAGCAAAGAGGAAGTGAAAACATTGACACTGGAGAAGCCAAGACGCACCCCCCCCCCAACACAGCTCAGCACTTTGGAGCCCCATTTCTCAGCCCTGAGCTATGCACTTTGGAGGCCGGGGTCCCTGGGGGTCCCTTCCTGCCAAGCCCTGGATTTGGGCCGGCTTGCTCCTAGGTTGGCCCAGTAGATGGAACTCTGGGGCAGCTCCAGGCCCCCCACCTCCCCAAGGTGGCCCCCTTATCATCTGGGTTAGCCTTTTTTTTTTTTTTTTTCAGGACCGGGGTTCAAGCTCATGACCTTGGACTTGCCAGGCAGGCTCTTGTGCCATGGAGCTGTCGCCCCGGCCGCTAGCCTTGACTTTTAAGCATGTTTCTGGGCACTTGTTTGAACACCTACTGACAGTGTTCACCATGGTGGCCGGTGCAGGTGCAGAGCACACCTGGATTCTGCTTGCATGCCCTCTCCCTCCCCTCTCCCTCTACCTCTCTGTCTTGGACCCCTTCCCATTTGCAAAAAGGGGACCAGTGAAATGGCTCAGTGGACTAAAGTGCCTGCTTAGGCAACCGCAGAGACCATGGTTCAATTCCCAGCACCACATGTTGTGCCAGCCCCACTCCCATTTGCTATTATCTACCTTGCCTTTTGCTTTTTTTCTTAATTTTTTAAATTTATTTGTTTGCTTGTTTGTTTGTTTGTTTCTTTATTTACCTATTTTATGGCTTAGCCTGCCCTGGTGGTGGGGCTGGCGCAGCATGTGGTGCCGGGGATTGAACTGCAGTCCCTGCAGTTGCCTGAGCTTTCCTAAGCAGGCACTTTAGACGACTGAACCACCTCACCAGCCCCTCCTTTTGCTCTTTAATTTATTTATAATTTTGAGTTTCTCACGTAAGAGGAACCATGCAATATTTGAGTTTACATGTCTGGAATACTCCACTTAGCATATGGTCTTGGGGTACACTTGGTGGATTGACCCATAGTTCTAGGTGACAGGGACAGGCTGGCTCATCTGTAGTGCCAGCAGCAGTCAGGGATCTCTGCCCCTCCCCCATGCCCCTGCTTTTGGCCTTAAAGGCTCAGCAAGGCCACCACTCCTGAGCCTATCTCAGGATGGCTGGATGTGTTGGCACATGCTGGCAATCCCAGCATTTGGGAGGCCGAAGCAGGAGGGTCTCTGCCAAGTCTGAGGTCATCCTGTGCTACACAGTGAATTGAAGGCCAGGCTGAACTACATGGTAAGACTCTGTCTCAAAAATTTAACTGACAACAATAAGGCCATGACCTCCTCTGTCTTAACAGGGGCTCTATGGCCACCTGGACCTTTTGAAAAATGTCTGGATAAAGAACTCACCTGGGGTCTAGGGTCCAAGCCAGGCTGTGGTTGGAGAATAGCCTTTCTCTATTGAAAGAAACTGGTCTCAACAAATATATATATCGGTAGGGCTCCAGGGAGCGAACTAAGGACCTCATGCTTGCCAGGAAGGCGCTTATGCCACTGAGCTATCTCCCCAGCCTTCTCAGCAAATGTTGAATGAGTGCTTAGTGACATACTCAGTGCTGTCCCTGGTCCTATGGGGAAATGCAAGGAGATCAATAATCCCAGAGTCTCCCAGGGGCCTGAGGGATGGTGGCAGGGAGGGCACTGTGCCCCACCTACTAGAAAAGCCTGTAAGACAGCTCCTATATTGGGGAGCTATGGGTCCTGGGGAGCACAGCAGGTGCATGGGGTGTTGCTGACTGCAAGGACTACTGACACCAGGCTTGCTGAGGGTACGGACCACCTTGCCCCCCAGAAATCCAGGACCCACACTTAGTTGGTGATGTCCCAGGGTTGCAGGCAGCCAAGTTAGATAGAAATATTATAGGCAGGCAGACAGGGCCAGGCCCTCAAAGGAGATCATACAGAAGGCAAGCTATCCAGCAACTACGGGAGGGACGGATGCTCCCGCTGTGGGCCAGACCTAAAGACCCAAGATTGAACAAATGCTGACCACCTTAAAGATTAACATCCGAGATTGATCATCACCCCGAAGGAACCAGAAGAATCATTAATGTGACTACTACCAGATGGCTATCTGATATAGTTCTGTTCTGCATTCACTCCCCCTTGCTACGCGACTCGCTTTCCCATTTGGTCCTGGACTTAATTTTACCTGAGAAATGGTGCTTGTATCCTCATTGGTTGACCATAGCTTTGTCCCACCTCATGTCCACCTAAGCGAATCCCCATTTTATCTACTTTAGCCCCTCATGACTTTGACCTATAAAAATAACCTGGAAGCGACAGCTTCTGGGGCAACCCTCTCGGGAGCCCCCCTTCTGTCCCTCTCAGACAGAAGCATTCTTTCTCAATAAATATCCTACTCTCAACCTCCACTTGTTCTAAAATTCATTCTTCAGTTTTAGAGAACACGAACTCGCCCCAGGTACCTTTCAGGTTGGGAGATTATTTTTACACTGCATCACCAGGACGCAGGAGGCTGACTGAGGCGGGGCTGTTTTGGGTTCAAAGCTAGGCTGAACTACATCAAAAGGCCAAGGCTAGCCTGAGCGACTCTGAAAAAGCAAAACAATAAAAATCTGTTACTGGCTCGCTCTTTGCCCATGAAATGAAATCCCGGCTCCTGGTCCAGGATGAAGGGTGGTTACTGTCCCGTTCTCCTGCCCGGTCTCTAGAACCCTGAGCCTGAGTGGAGATTCAGGCTCCTCCCCTTAGCAGACGTTGGCTTGGGACAAGCTCCCGACACTTCCCAAGCCTGTTGCCTCTTAGCGTCCGCCCCAGGGAGGCTTGGCGGAGTTAAACCAGGTGCATCGTGCCTTGTGGGCTGGCTCCCACATGGCCAGGATCATAAGGGCCCAGGAAGCCCAGAGCTGCCTGGTGACACGCCCTGCAGCTCCGAGGGCTCAGCTCAGGGTGGGGGGGCTCAGTAGTGATGACTGAGTAGTTCAGCTGTGGACGCAGTCGCTCTCCGGCCCTGCTCCCCACCTCTGCCATGCCTGCCCCGTGGCCCTCCTCAGCCTTCGGGACTTAGCTCTTCAGCCTCCTCCAAGTCTTTCCTGTCGGGCAGGCTGGGCCGGGCCTCTAGGCATCTCGGCACTGCACACGTGGCCGCCGAGTCTGTTCCTGCAGCTGGCTGCACAGGGCCCAGACCCGCCCCTCCCTCTTCTCTGGAGCCGGCCGAGCCGGCCGGGAGCAGCCCAGCAGCCCAGCGAGATTTTGACAAACGAACGAGTGGAATGAATGAATGAATGCGTGTGCGCAGGCGTCCGCTCTGCAGCCTTCGGCTGATTTCCTCTGTCCCGGCCTCAACGAAGGGATGGCAGGACCTTTCTTGGGTAACTAGGAGGAAGGCAGGCGTCCGCTGCAGAGGGGGGCTGCCACACCCCATCAGGAGTGGCCAGGTGGGCTCATCAGTGAGACCAGGGATAGGGTAGGGGGTCCCAAGCCCTGTGTGACTCTGGCTGCAGCCACAGGAGAGTAGAAAGCCAGTAATTTTTTTTTTTTTTTTTTTTTTTAATGTGGTGCTGGGGGTGTAGACGAGGCAGAGCACTTGCCTAACATGAGTGAGGCCTTGGGTTCAGGCCTCGGCGCCGCAATAATGGTGACAATGACAACAGCAACAGCAACAAAGGAAGTCTGTGTTGCCAGGCTCTGCCCGCGCGAAGGCTTCGGGGACCTTCCCACAGGACGCGCCCCGCCCTCTGACCCCCCCCCCCCCCGCCACGGCACGGGCTGCTGCGTAACCTTGATGGGTCACCACCACTCATCCCAGGGCCTCCCAGGCCTCAGCTCCGCTGGCCGGAGAGCTCCTGCGAGGGAGCTCGGGAATGGACTCCGGGCAGCAGCCGGGTGCTGGCCCAGGCCGCTCACTGGGTTCAGCTCTCGGAGGGTTTTCCTGTCTAGGGCACTTTCTATTTTTCAATACTTCTGCTATCACAGCCAAACAACAGAAAAAGGAAATTGGTTGAGCCTTTCACAGAACAGAGCTGGCTGCGAAAGGCGGCAGGCCGCGACGCCAGGCTGCTCCCGCCCCCTCCCAAGGCCTGGCCCCGTCCGCACTCCCGGGCTAACATTGTTTTGCAACAAACATCCAGTTCCCTGGCCGGGCACTTGCTGAAGGGTTGTGGCCCCGGAGCAGGCTGGGTTCCTCTGTGTCCCTCCAGCCGCAGGCCAGGCCCAGACGATTGGGTTATCTCCGGCTGCATCCCTTTTGTTTGGGACGGCCACGCCCTCCCTTGAGGTAAACAAACTGGGGCGAGTGTGAAAGGAAGGCACCGGTTATCACCTGCTGAGGCCCTGCTGCAGAGCAGGAACTCTGCGCTGCCCGGGGAGAGGCCTCGGAGCCCACCTCTGCCATTTCCTGCAGCTGACCCTACTGCCAGTCTCTGCCCATAGGCGCGCGGTCTCGACCTCTCCATCTGGAAAATGGGGGTCCCAGAATGTGCAGCATAATTGTTGTGAAATCAATGAGCTCAAAGCTGGGCATGGTGGTGCGCGCCTATGATCCCAGTGCTTAGGAGGCTGAGGCAGGAGGATCGATGTGAGTTCCAGAGCAGCCTGGGCTACAAAGGTGAGCTCAAGGCCAGCCTGAACTGCATAGCGAGACCCTGTCTCAAAAAGATAGAAAAAAAAAAAAAGAAAGAAATCAATGAGCTCTATTTATAAAGGACTATATGTCAAGTTAATATTTTTTTTTTTAAATCTTTCCTGATGCTGAAGTGGAATTCAGGGCCCCATGCCTGCTGGACGAGCTCTCTCCTGCTGAGCTACCCACCCCCTAGCCCAGCCATGTTAACTTTTTAAAGAGAGTTATTCATAAATGCTCTTAAATGGGAAAGGGGCGTGGCTACAATATTCAAAGAAATTAATCCAAGCAAGGCCAGGCTCCAAGAGGATTCCCTGGGGCCCCGCCCCTGCCCCACACCCCTTCATCTGCACCCTAAGAGAGGGCATTGATGGCCCAGCAGGATCTGCACCTGGGCCCTGAACTTCTTTTTGAATGGAAGCAATGGTAGGAAGTCCTGGGGCGTGGGTAGGCGCCGGCCCGGAGGCTCAGCCCACCTGATGCTCTTGCATAGCTGGCTTTTGGATGGTCAGCGAGAGCTTTGGGAATTTTAAAAAGATTCCCCGCCCTTCAGTGACCTGTGAGGATGAAGCGAGAAGCGAGAAGCGAGGGTGGGAGGGCGGCACCCCTGACAACTAGGGGACCTAGCCCGCCATTTCTGCCTGGATTGATTTTCCCCAATAGCTCCCGTCTTAGACTCAAGTCCCAGATTCGAGTCACACACTCGACGGAAGCCTTCGGGCAAGTTACTTCCTGGCTCAGAAGCTCCAGTTTCTCCTCTGCGACTGGAACGACTAGAAAGCATCGCTTCTTTGGCAAACAGGGAATTAAATGAGGCGAGAGCGGTGGAAACCTGTTCCTCTCCCCACCCCCCACCCTCGTCTCAGCCCCCAACTCCGTCCCTCGGCCAAGTTCTGGCCTTCAGCAGCTCCTGTCTGCTGAAGTGTCTGTCCCTCCCCTCCAGCCGAGGGCAGTTCAGCGCGGCAAGCCCTCCTCCCCCAGCCCTCCTCTCCTCGTCCTTCTTTTCTTTTTGCGGAACTGGGGATTGAACTGCAGCGCTTGTGTTTGCCAGGCAAGCGTCTACTCTACTGAGCTATCTCCCCAGCCCCTTCCTCGTCCCTTTGATGAGCCACCCCACCTCTCGACTTGTCCGCAGTTGTCTACAGAGTACACTTGCCAGCTCCAGAGACAGAAACTGAAGTCAGGCTCCTCCGGGCCCGAGCAGTGTGGCCCTGGCCGAGGCCGGAGGCCCCTCGAGCCCTGGTTCCTCATGCCCTTTCCCAGCACCTGCTCTGAGCCGGACACTTCAGGGGGCCACAGTCACAACGGAGCCATCAGCTCAGATGCAGGGAATAATAGTCCCCAAGGGAGACACTAAATACAGCCATAGACTTGCATATGTGAGAAACTCAAGCATAAATAAGGTAGGGAGCAAAACAAAAAGGTCGATAATAGGGAACAGGGAGATGGAACTCGTCATGGCCCCTCTAAATGTCCCCCCAGCCTGGCGCAGTCCCAGGTGGGGCTTTTCCAGAGGTGTCTGGATCTACAGTGTAAGATGCTGCGATCCACTCATTGTGCAAAGCTAGGCCCAGGGTCATTGGGATTAAAGACTAGGTGTGAGTGCTGACCACCCTGAGCAGCCTGGATAAGATAGCAGGGACAGGAAGGGGTGCGGTTGGCCCTTGCTGCTTTGTGACCTTCTGCCCCCCAGGAAGTGTCTCCTCTGCTGTGCCACCCTTCCTGGGAGCCTGCTGATCACAGGCCAAACCTCTATAAACCGTGAGCTAAATGAACTTTTTCTCTCTTAACTTGTGGGTGTTGGGCATGTTGTCTTAGCAACAAGAGAAAACTAAGACAGAACTCTTATAAACGGAAAGGGGACAAAGAGATGGAGAAGAACCTGAACAGAATGAAGATGTGGCCAGGCATGGCGGTGCACACCTGTAATCTCAGCACTTGGGAGGCTGAGGCAGGAGGACCGATGCGAGTTCAAGACCAGCCTGGGCTACAAAAGTGAGCTCAAAGCCAGCCTGAACTGCATAGTGAGACCCTGTCTCAAAAAGACCAAAAAAAAAAGAATGAAGATGTGTTCTCTACAGATGTGATGTTTTTTTAGGAGGTGCAGTAAAGAGATAGGAAAGATAAAAGATGCCTTTATTAACTCCAAAGACAAGGACAGGATCGAGGGCAGATGGGTCAGGTGGATCCTCAGGCCTGAGACAAAGAAAGCTGGGGCTTTTATGGACTTTAGCTAAGGGTGGAGTTTGAAGATGTTTACAGATATCTGAGGAGCTGACTGGGGTCTTCTTTGAGATGGCGCGAAAGGTGAAAGGAAATTACACCTTGGACTGGGTTGGAGAAGAAGAGGGGAGGTGGTCTCTGGGAAGATAAGCTGCTGTCTTAAGGGCTTCAGCCATGTTAGATGACCACCACAGTAATGCAGCAATTTCTACTGGGGCCAGAACCTATCAAGGCGTAGATGGATCACAATGAACATGATCATTATGTACTAAAAACGTGTACTGATAAAAACTGAAAATAAATACATATTGAACACATTATTATCAAGTGTCGCAGAATGTAGGGTACTTTGGGATTGCAGTGTTTCCTAGAGGGTCCTGCGAGGTAAGCCAGCACCTGGAGGATAGCTAGGAACAGTAGGAGCCGGGAAAATAGAAGGGGGCACCGTACACAGACACCAGAAAGGCACATACGTGTGGCATTTCTCATACTGAAAGGCAGCCCCATTGCGCACACAAAGGAGCAAATCAAAGCCAGGTAAGGTAGCACGCGCTGGGACCCCAGCCCTCTGGAAGGATCAGCAGAAGGACCGCAAGTCTGAACACAGCTGTAGCAACAAGAGTGATTCAGCAAGACCCTGTCTCAAAGTTAAAAACTAAGAAAATCCTAAGGGCCAGCCAGATAGTTCAGTGGACTAAAGAGCCTGCTACGGGCTGGGGAGATAGCTCCGTGGCACAAGTGCCTGCCTGGCAAGTGCAAGGTCGTGAGTTCCAACCCTGGTCCCACAAAAAAAAAAAAAAAAAAGCCTGCTTAGGCAGAGTGCAGTGGCCAGGGCCAGGGTTTGATCCCCCGTGTGCTGCACCTACCCCATCCCTGGGGTGTGCTGAGACGTCAATTGAGACTGGGCATGGTGGTGCAGGCTTGTAATCCCAGTGCTTAGGAGGCTGAAAACTAGAGAATCACTCTGAGTCCAATCTACTACTGAAACACACACACACACACACACACACACACACACACAAGATGCAGCTAGACACTTGAAGAGCTGGTAGGAACACATAGGCCTCAAGAAAAAATTTGGACAAGAAGGCCGGGAGAGATAGCTCAGGGGCACAAGTGCCTGCCTGGCAAGTGCAAGGTTCTGAGTTTGATCCCCAGTTCTGCAAAAACAAAGAAAAATTTGGACCAGAGAAGGAAGAGGTTTTAAGTAGTGGCTGGACTCAGAACTCTCTCAAAAGTACCTCCAGACTGGGCATGGTGGCACATCCCTACAATCCCAGTATTCTGGGAGGCTGAGGCTAGAGGATCAGACTTCTGCTGCTCCTAGTTAATGACTTTGGGCTGGGGAGATAGCTCAGTAGAATAAGCACTTGCCTGGCAAGCGCAAGTGCCTGAGTTCAATCCCCAGTTCTGCCACATACACAAAAAAAAGTTAATAGGTTAGACATTATTAAAAAAAAAAAAAAAAAAAGAGTGGGGATGTATTTGGGAATTTATTTTAGCATGAGGGCCCTGGGGCTCAATCTCTAGTATCCCCAAAAACATACCTCTAGAAGATGAATGGAAAATGGCTAGGGGTAGATGGAGGGGTGGGACAGGGGAGAGGCTGTCTTCCAGGGGAGGAGAGAAATGAGTGTTGAAAGTGTAGTAGGTGGAGAGATGGTAGTGCCTGGGCTGGAGAGAACCTCTTCAGTGGGAAGAAGTCGTACTGGGCAGACATGGAAGGCAGGGGAGAAGGTGGCAAATACAGCCCTTGGATTTCTGCCCTGAGAAGTAGGGGGTGGTTGAGGGCCAAGGAGATAGCCCAGGGGCACAAGTGCCTGCCTAGCAAGTGCAAGGTCCTGAGTTCGATCCTTGGTTCCTGGAAAAGAGAGAGAGAGAGACAGAGAGAGAGAGAGGTAAAGGGTGGCAGGGTCAGTAACTCAGAGAGGACCCCCAAGTGATGGGCTGGGATGGGAAGGGTACTGGAGGTTAGCTTTAGAGATCAACTCTACCAAGTGGACAGCTGGAGAAGTCAGTCTCATGTGGAAAACAAAGGTACAGATTGAAAATTGGAAAGTGCTAAAATGGAATTAAAGAGGGACAGGGAGCTGGCCTGGGAGTGGCTGATGCTAATGACAGAGAAGCCAGGCCCACAGACTGACAGGAGCAACCCGTGAAGGGCAGGTAAAGTCTGAGCCTCGATTTCTTTTTTTCTTTTTCTTTTCTTTCTTTCTTTCTTTTTTTTTTTTTTTTTTTTTTTTTTGCAGAACCAGGGTTCAAACTCACAACCTTGCACTTGCCAGGCAGGCTCTTGTGCCACAGAGGGCTCCCTGGCCCCCTCAATTTCATCATCTATACAGTGGAGTCCATGTTAGGTAATGGGTGTGAATAATCCCAGCACTTCAGAGGTGGAGGCAGGAGATTTTTTTTTTTTTAATCTTTTCAAGACAGGGTCTCACTATGTAGCTCAAGCTGGCCTGGAGCTCACTTTGTAACCCAGGCTGATCTCTAACTCGCGACACTCCTCCAGAGCAAGAGAATTTTAAGTTCAAGTCCTACCTGGACAACTTAAGTGAGAGTTTGTCCCAAAATAAAAAGAGGGCTGAGGGGCTGGGGAGATAGCTCTGTGGCACAAGTGCCTGCTTGGCAAGTGCAAGGTCATGAGTTTGAACCCCAGTCCTGCAAAAAAAAAAAAGAAAAAGAGGGCTGAGAGGCCAGCCATATAGTTCAGCAGATTAAAGCACCTGCTCAGGCAGATACAGGGGCCAGGGGTTTGATCCCCAGGTGCTGAGATGGCAATGGAGACCGGGCATGGTGGTGCGCCTGTAATCCCAGCACTTGGGAGGCTGTAAACAGGAGAATCAGTAGGAGTCCGATCTACATAGTGAGACCCTGTAGACCCTGTACTAAAATACATTAAAAAAAAAAAAAAAAGAGGGCTGGAAGTGTAATTCACTGCAAAGACCCTAAGTTCAATCTGCAGTACCAAATAAAGAAAGAAAAGAAGGACGCGATAAAGGGGAAGACTCAGGCCAACGCAGTTACGCAGTGATGCGTAGAACGCCTTAATGATGCACCGGGGCCTCCTGTTTTCTTTATGTGCAAGTGATGGAAACTCAGACTAGTTTTAGCAAAGAAGGAGTTTCTCCAAAGGATCTGCATGGCTCCCACCAGTGGAGGAACCACCTGGGCCCCACGCCACACACCACGGAGGGAAGGGCGGCAGTCTTTCCAGGAATTCGCTCAGCCTCCCGTCCCAGCTTCCTGCTGGAATCAACTTCATTCTCTCACGGATTTAGACTTCCCCTGTGCGGCAGGGCGCGTGGCTGCTGGCCAGGCCCGCGTTTCCCATGGCAACATTCTCATTGGAGAGGAGCACCTTCTCTGTGGTGCCAGGCACACACATTTCTCAGGGAAGGACTGTGATTGGCTTAGCCTTTTTATGGTGCCTCCCTCTGCACCAATCAGTGTGAAGGAGCGAAGGGACAAGAAATCAGGAGAGACCTGAGAGACAGAGACAGCTGCTGGGTCAGCAAAACAAGAGACTCCCTCTCAAATTATTACTTTTTAAATTAATTAATTACTTATTTATTTGGTATTGGGTCTTGCTATGTAGCTTGGACTCCTAATGACCCTCCTGTCTCAGCCTCCCCAGTCCTGAGATTACAGGTGTGCACCACCACACCCGGTTTTGGGACTGGCACAGCATGGGGTACTAGGGATCAAACCCAGGTACTTGTGCTTGCCAGGGAGGTGATTAGACCGCCAAGCTAACTTCCAGCCCCTCCTCTCAAATTATTAACATGGAGAGGAAGATGCCTGCGATCAAGAGTGGAGGTGAGGGGCTGGGGAGATAGCTCAGTAGAATAAGTGCTTGCCTGGCAAACGCAAGGACCTGAGTTTAATCCCTGGTCCCACAAAAAAAAAAAAAAAAAAAAGAGTGGAGGTGATACCTTAATATCTACAGGTGACACCTTAATATCTGCAGGTGACAGAATACCACCTGTGTTTTCCCCTGTGGACCCTGACAGCCCCTTGGGCGCACCCCCAGCTCCCACTTAACCTGGACTGGCCAGTAAGCTCAACATGCGCCTTTGGTCATGGTGTCTCCTGCACCCCCTCCCCACCTCCCCTCGCTCCTGCTTCCACAGGGGCTGTCATGGATCTCAAATGTCCCGAAGAAGTCTCGAGTGGTTGGAAGGTGACTGAGGCACAGGGCACCATGCTCGTCATGGGTTTATCTATCGCTAAGTCCACAGCGGAATGCGCCAGCAGCAGAAGGGACCCGGCTGCAGGGGCTCCCGGGGTGGGACCTGGAAGGCTGCCTTCTCATCCCCAGGGCCGCCTCTTCTTTCTGCTTCCTGGCGGCACGGGATTAGCATTCCTTCGCCCATGACTTCCCATCAGGCAGCCGCGGACGGAACCCACGGACGGCGTGAAGCGGATCAGCCTCTCATCCTTTCTGTTGTGGATACTGGCGTTGTGCTCCGATGACAGGAACACAGCGGACAGAGCCCTCTGCAAACCTGCCGAGGGCCGGGCCCCCGGACTCAGACCCACCTCCGTGGCCTGGTTTCTCCCGACTTTCTCCCTCCTTCCATCTCACAGTTGCCATATCAGTCAAGGCCCAGCTCCGGGAGGCCTCGTCTGAGTGGGGACCTCTGAGCCGCCCCGCTTTCGGAATGCCTGTGACTGTGGTCACTGCCCACATGTGGAGGTGCCAGCCGCTGCGGGAGTAGATGCTTTTCATATTCCACCTCTTCCACACACAAAACGTGTGTGTGTGTGTGTGTGTGTGTGTGTGTGTGCCCTCGAAGTCTGAGACACCACCGCCCTCTGCAGCAGAGGCCACCATCCCCACGTGACAGGAAGGGAACAGGCTGAGAAAGGCTCCCGACATGCCAAATCACCTTAGTTAATGAAATAACCAGGGCTTGGATGCAAGTGTGACCCCTGACCTCTGCTCTAAACCTTTGCTCTACACCAACCTAGGGCCAAAATTCTAGGGCCTGTGACAGCTTTTGTATGACTAAGAACTAAAATGATTTCCACATGATTAGGGGGAAAAAATGAAAAGACATACAACCTGTGGGTGTACATAAAAATCATATGAAATTAAAATTTCAGTGTCCATAAAGATTTTTAAAATACAATCATGGGGGCCAGGGAGATAACTCAGGGGCACAGTGCCTGCCTGACAATGCAAGGTCTTGAGTTATATCCCCGATTCCAGAAACACACACAATTACACTCACTTATTGGCAAAGTTGGGTAGTTGTGACAGGGATCAGAGAGGTCCCCAAAGCCTACTGTGCTCATTTTTTTTTTTTTTCAGAACAGGGAATCGAACTCAGGACCTTGCACTTGCCAGGCAGGCACTTGTGCCCCTGAGCTATCTCCCTGGCCCATGTTTAACTCTTTCTAGACAAGGATTGTCCGGCAGAGCTACAGCAGAGCTACGGAGGGCTCTCCCACACAGACTGCCTTGCCAAGAATGTGTGTGTGTGTGTGTGTGTGTTTGTGTGTCCACAGCCCTTCCTCGAAGTCTCAGACATCTCCTGCCTCTAGGGGTCTAGACAGAAAAGTGTCTGCGTGGCCTTTCTTCTTCTGAGGTCACCGTGGGAGAAATCTTTGTCCTAGAGGATCTGACTCACCTGGAATGCGCCTTGGGTTTTGTGTTTTCAAGGAACCAAAGCAACACAAGGCAGAGGTGTTGGTCAGCTGAGTGAGTCAGAGGTGGTCACCTGGGCTCAGTGAGGTCAGAAACGAAGACACCAGCCTGCAGGCCAGCATGCAGTAGGTGCCGGATGACCGGCGGGTTGTGTGAAGATGAGGAAGAGGTGGGGAATAAGGGATTCTGGAAGCCTCCAGCCTGTGTTTGCTTGACTGCGACTTCTCTGTACGTTCAAAAAATGCTCCCTAAGATCCTGATGGCTGTCACACAAGGACACCCTGGGTGAGCCCAGTGGGAGCTGTGCGTTGGCCCCTCTCAAGCCCCACATAGCACCCCAGGGGCCACTTTGTGTAGCCCACCCACCTCACAGTTCTCTAGCAGCAGGCTTGACCTCAGGGCACAGACTGCTGATGCTCTGAAATTTCCTGGGCTGCTTTTTTTGGTTTTGTTTTGCTTTTTTCAGTCGTGAGGATTGAACACAGGGCTTTCATACTGGAGGTTAAACCCGAGGCTTTCATGCTGAGCTCCATCCCCAATCCCTATCGTCATTATTTTTGAGGCAAGGTCTTGCTAAGTCATTAAGCTGCCTCAGGCTGGCTCAAACTTGTGACCCTCCTGCCTCAGCCTCCCAGAATGCTGAGGTCAGAGGTGTGCACCACCACACCCAACTTGGTCTCTTCTTCTGTACAACAGGGGAGGTCTGGCTGGTCTCCCCCAGGCAGTGCTGGGATGAAATGAGGGGCCAGATGTGGACACCAACTGTGGAAGGTTTTGATGTCACCTAAATGACCAAATGGAGGCCTGCCATTGGGGAATCCTCTAAGAGCTCCTATTCACTTGAGGGCTCTGTTGCATTTCAAGAGAGGGAGACAGAGAGAGAGAGAGAGAGAGAGAAAAAATTTGGAGAACAAAGCATTGTGCTGCCCACAGCCTGCCATGGCTGACACCACGTCTACACTGTCATGTTCTGAAGAAGGAAGGGACCAAGGAAGGGGACACTCATCTCTCCAGCCCTCGGAAGAGATTGCAACTCCAGTTCTGAGGGCAGGTCTGGGGTCCCAGATGACGTCCACTGGAGATGACACCAAGTCAGAGGCCCTAGAAGCTTCCCACGCAGGCTGCAGTAGCTGTTGCCTGAGGTAAGGCCAGAGCGGCCTCCTAGGTGCCCAGGATGAGCCGGCAGCCCCAGAATGGAAGCTGAGAGTGCCAGACCCTGGAGCTGGGAGGCAGGGAAGAACAGGCTGCCCCAGATCAAAGCAGGTTTGCCAGCCTTTGATTCCGGCCCAAGTAACCCTTGATTCCTTCAAGGATTCCTGGAGTTGGAGGCTGCTAGCCTTGGGGCCTGGGACAGTGGTGAGAGGCCCGGGCCTGCCCTCTTTTTGCATAACAGCTTGGCTGCCTAACAAAAGGGCAGTCCTTAAAAGGCCTAGGGGGCTGTTAACAGCTTCCGGCAATGGTTTAATTGGGGGCGATTAAAGTGTCCTCCTCAGGAAGGCCTGCCCTTCAAAGGCCGGGCAGGCTGGGCTCTCCCTGCCGCCCACTCTGGGCCCGCCCTGGCCCCTCCTGTCCCTTCCCCTCCCCTCCCACGGACCTAGGACCCTTTGGCTGGCCCGTCTGGGGGTCTGGTCTGGGCCCCGGACCATCAGCACCATTTGTTCACACAGTTTGGCCTCATGGCTGAGTCTGGCGCAGGAGGGAGGGCAGGCTGAGCTAGACACAAACGGAATCGGGCCGCTCAAAGCGCTCCGGCTGCCCCCCCC
>PVKN010019667.1:0-16263 GCA_004027915.1 Capromys pilorides | reverse complement strand
TATTTCAAAACAATATTCCAAAATTCAAATCAAATTATGATGCCAACTTAGAGGCCAGAATGTTGTGTATCATATGTATGAATCTGTAATTAATTCAGAGTACTCACATAGTATTTGAATAGGTGAATATATAGAAAGATAATCAACTAAGAAAAAGTTTCCATGGTAGTAAAGAATTATTAAGAATAAAACATAACATAAATACTGGAATTGCAAATATATGACCAGAACTTCTAACATTTTAGGGATAGGATATCACACAAAGTTCTAGTATGTTGTGTACATGGACAGTGTCCACAATGCTTACTGGTGGCCAGGTGTCACTTGTGGGACTGAGCTACTGCTGTTTCCTTCATATCTACTCTGTAGACCCAGACAGAATCATGACCCATAGGGTGACGAGAAGAAGTCCAATTGTAGAATATGCTGATGGACATATTTTGCTGCTGTATATAAAAGAATAGTTGAAAAACTGCTTTTGTATACCTCTTTTTCTCCTGTGTTTAATTATTGGCCCTATTTGGTGAGTTCTTTCCATTCTCCTTCATGGAGTTGTGGTCATTTTGATCCCTCTCTAGAATATCTTTTTGTAAGCTATGTAGGGTTGGCTTTTTCAACAAGAAATTCTTTAGTTCTTTGTCTTGGAAGTATTTCACTTCTCCATTGAACTTGAAAGAGAGTTTTGCAGGGTATAGCAGTCTGGGCTGGAGTTTGTTTTCATAAAGGACTTGAAGTACTATGTTCCATGCTCTTCTTGACTTGATGGTTTGCGAAGAGACATCTGCCATAATTCTGATGGATTTTCCTTTAAATGTTATCTGTTTCTTTTCTCTAGCAGCTTTTAGTATACTGTTCCTGTGCTGAATTTCTGGGATTTTGATTATTATATGTCTGGGTGTGGTTTTAATTGGGTTGATATTATTTGGAGTTCTATGTGGTTCAGTTCCTGAATGTCAAATTGTTTCCCCATATTTGGGATTTTTTTTGCTGTTACTGCTTCCCCATATTCTTTTTATTTTATTTGTACAGACTCTTTCTTTCTCATTGATGCCTATTGGTCTTACGTTGTTCATCTTTGCATCATCTTGCAGATGTTGAATTATTTTTTTCTGCATCCTAGTTGTTTTTAAAAGATCTTTTCTTGGGCTGGCGAGATGGTTCACTGGTCTAAAGCGCCTGCTTAGGAAAGCTCAGGCAACTGCAGGGACTGCGGTTCCATCCCCGGCACCACATGCTGCGCCAGCCCCACCACCAGGGCAGGCTGGGCCAGCCACAAAATAAATAAAGAAACAAACAAATACAACAAGCAAACAAATAAATAAATAAAATTAAAAAAAAAAATAAAAGATCTTTTCTTACCTCTTCCCTAGCTGCAGTGGTGTCATTAAAGTCAGAAAGTGTATTTTCACTTTCGTTGAAATGTTTTTTCCAGCTTGTGATTAAAGTTTTAAGTTCCTGTATAGCACTTTAATCTGCTTCATATATTCTATGACTTTCCTATATTGTTCTTTCTGCTTCTGGATCAGCTGGGTGGGTCTTCTCTCTGGTCTCTCTGCATGGAGTTCTGCAGCAGTTTTCCACACTTGGTGCCCTGGGCCTGGTTGCTGGGTTGAATGAGTTTCCCTGCAGGCCCCTGGTGGTATACATCACACACTGGGCCTGGTTGCTGGTCGAGTGAGTTTCCAGCAGGCCCAGGGAGGTCTCACTCACACGGTGGGTCTGGACCTGGTTGCTGGGTTGAGAAAGTTTCTGGCTGGCCCAGGGCGGTCTTACTCCATGTTTTGATATCTTTTCCAGTCTCCTTTTTCAGAGTACTGTAGCTTACAACGTAGAAGTCTTTTAAGTCCTTTGTTAGATTGATTTCTAGGTATTTCATTTTTTTGGATACTATCATGAAAAGTTGTTTCCCTAATTTCTCTTAGTAGTTGTTTTTGTACAGGAGGACTGTTCATCTTTGAGTGTTGATTTTGTATCTAGCTATGCTACTACATTTGCTTATTAAATCTAGCAGTTTTTTAGTGGTATTTTTGAGGTCTTTCTGAAGAGCATTATGTCATCTGCAACTAATGATAATGTCATTTCTTTCTTTCTTATCATTCCTTTTATTGATTTGTCTTGTCCAGTTGCACTGGCTAAAGTTTCCAGGACTATGTTGAATAAGCGTGTAGATAGTGGACATTTATATTCCTGATTGTAGAGTGAAAACTTTGTTTTTGTCTATTTATCAGGAGGTTGGCTGTTGGTATGTCACTGATACATGGTTTTTGTCAGTATTGAGATAAAGACCATCTATTCTGATTTTCTGTGGGGTTTTTATCATTAATTGGTACTGTACTTTGTCAGAAGTTTTTTCTGCATCTATTGAGATGATCATGTGCATTTTGTCCTTGGCTCTGTTAATACAGTACATTACATTTTCTGATTTGCACATGCTGAGCCATCTCTTTATCCCTGGGATGAATCCCACTTGGTGATGGTGCATAATCTTTTTGATGATTTGCTGTGTTCTGGTTGCCAGTATCTTACCGAGGATTTTTGCACTATATTCATTAGGGAGATTGGCCTGTAATTCTCTTTCTCAGTTGGATCCTTATTTCCAGGAAGTCATCAGCATCTTGACAAAGCTGTTGTCCTTAATGTACACTCTGGCCCTTATGATAAAATTAAAGAGCTGAATATGAAAGAGGGCAGAAAATAGAGTAGGAGCATACAGTGCAGACTTGTGATTTGCTTGCAGAAGTAGTGGTGTATGGGGCTGGGGAGATAGCTGCGTGACACAAGTGCCTGCCTGGCCTTGCAAGTGCGAGGTTGTGAGTTCGAACCCTGGTCTTGCAAAAGAAAAAAAAATCTTGCAATAAAGAGCTAAAAAAGAAGTAGTGGTGCTTAAAATAATGAAACCCCTTGGAGATTAAGAGCATTTTGGTGTTTTTAAATGAATTTGGAATCCTTTAACTTGTTTGTTTATTTATTTATTTATTGGTCTTTTTGAGACAGGGTTTCACTATGTATTTGAACTGACTTCATAGACTAGCTTGGTCTTGAACTCACTTGAACTTAGCCTCCCTGAGTATTGAAATTACATGTGCGTGCTGCCACACCCAGCCCCTTTAATTTATGAACTTTAGCAACATACTCCTTCCTCTTAGTTGAAGTTTCTCCCTTCATTGTCTCCATGGGCTTCAGTTTGTGCCTCAGATCCAGATCCTTCCTGGGTTCAGGGGACCCATTTTTCTTTTGTCTTCCTCATGCTACTATTTTCCAGCATCTGGATGGCTCAGAGAGGCTTTTTCTATGCTACTCACCTGTGTGCCATCTTGGTGCCTCTCTATCTTTTATTATATTCTTTAGCCTTGCCAGCATTTTTGTTTGTTTGTTTTGCTTTTTTCATTTTGATGACAACCGTTCATTTGGAGTAAGTTGTTAGTGTTGTTTTAATTTGTATTTTTCGAATTGCCAGAGACTTTGAACATTTTTTCATGTATTTAATGACTGTTGGAACTTCTGTGAAGTATTTGTTCATTTCGCTTGGCCATTTTTGATAGAATCGTTTATTTTGGAGAGGGTCTAATTTTTTTGAGTTCTTTACGTAATGAATTCTAGATATTGCTCTGTATGAAGAATAGCTGGATGGATTTTTTTTTCCATTTTGTAGGATATCTGTATTCTTTTGGTTATTTGCTGTGCAGAAGCGGTTTAAATTGATATGATCCAATTTTTTGGTTTTTGGGGCTGTTTCATGTGCAATTAGTGGTCTGTTCAGGAATTCTTTGCCTATGTTTATATCTTCAGCAGATTAAATGTTTCTGTTTTAATTTTTAGATCTTTAATCCATTAGTGAGAGTATGGATCTAGACTCAAAATCTTCTGCATGTGGATAGCTAGTTTTCTGAGCACCGTTTGTTAAAGCGGTTATCTTTCTCTACTCTATGTTTTGGGTCCCTTTGTATAGAATTTTTTTTTTATTTGTATGAGAACCAAACTGAGGACCTTGTGCTTGTCTGTCAAGCACTTGAGCCACTGTACTATATTTCCCTGACAGACCCTTTGTAAAGATCCCATACCTAAATGTCTTTGAAGTTGTCTCTCTCTGTCTCTGTACCTCAAATTGAACTTAGGTGCTTGTGCTACTGAGCTTCTGCCTGGAGTTATTTATACATTCTCTGTTCTGTTTCATTGATCCATACATCTGTTTTTATGTCAATACTATGAGGTTTTTACTACTGTAGCTTTGAAGTATAAAGGTATTGTGTTACAGCAACATGGACTAGACTAAAACAAGTAAAATTATCCATTTTCTAAAATAACTTGTGTGAGAGAATTTCCTGTTCTTAGCATGGTGCAACTGTTTTCTGTCTTTTCTTTGACTCCACTATGTGGAAGATTCAAAACTTATTAGGTGTTAGGAAATTATTTAGAAGAAATCAGTGTGTTGTCAGACTTTTTATAACTTACCTGTTTTTTATTTTTTAATTTAGAATTTGGGTTTTGAATACAAGATCAAACCATGTTATATTTAAGGTTGCTGATTTATTTCACTTAACATTATGGCCTCAGGATCCATCCATTTCCTTACATACAACTGAAGTTTATCTTTCTTTATGGCAGAGTAATACTTCACTGTGTATAAATGTTTTATTTATCTATTCACATGTTAATGGACTTATAGGCTGCTTCCAAGATGTAACTGTTATGAATTGTGCTGTTGTGAATATGGGTATGCCTGTATCACCATAATCTGATGTCTTTAACTCTTTCAGAACAATACCTAATAGGGGAATAGCTGGGTCAAATCAAATTTCCAGTTTCAAGTTTTTGAAGAATCTCCATACTAATTTCTGTAGTGGTTGTACTAGTTTGCATTCCCACCAACAGTGGAGAAGGGTTCCTTTTTCCCCACAGCCTCTTCAGCGCTCATGATGATGGGTGTTCTTTGTAGGGTAAGATAGAACCTTAGTGTGGTTTTTAATTGGATTTCTGTGGTGGACAGAGATGTTGAACATTTCCACATATATTTATTGGCCCTTTATACTTCTTCCTTTCACAAGTATTCTGATATTTCAGTGGCCCGTTTATTGGCTAGGTTTTTTTGGGGTGGGCTGGGGGTGTCTGATCTTTTTGAGTCCAGATATTGTCTCTCTGAGAATTAGCTGGCAAAAGTTTTTCCTTATTGTCTCTTCACTCTTGCTTTTCTTTGCTGTGCAGAAACTTTTAAAACAATTAAATCAGTTAATTCTCAGTGTTATTTGTCTAGTGATTAGCATTGTGTTGAGAAAGTCCTTGCCTATACCCATGGCTTCAAGAGTTTTCCCTGTTTTTTCCAGTAGTTTAAGTGTTTCTCTTTTCATGTTTAGGTATTTGAACCATTTAGCTTTTAGTTTAGTGTATGATCCTATAGATAATTTTTAATGGCTCTGCTATATCCAGATGGACAATGAACGATTTGAACATTTTCCTCACTGGATGTGCATGTGATATAAGCTTTTGCTGAGTATTGTCACATTGCTTTCAGGTTGGGCTATACCAAATTACACTGATACTGTTGGCTCAAAAATGTGAAAAATTATTTCTAAAAGATAAAATGAACATTTCTCTCACTTTAAATTTTTAAAGAATTGGGGCCGGCGAGATGGTTCAGTGGTCTAAAGCGCTTGCTTAGGAAAGCTCAGACAACTGCAGGGACTGCGGTTCGATCCCCGGCACCACATGCTGCACCAGCCCCACCACCAGGGTAGGCTGGGCCAGCCACAAAATAAATAAATAAACAAACAAACACAACAAGCAAATAAATAAATAAAAATTAAAAAAAATAGTTAAAATAAAATTTTAAAGAATTCTCAGCCCCCAGTATTTATGAAGATTTCAATTGAAAATATGTAAGACAGGTCACCTAGACATTTCTTGTACCATTTTTGCGTTGTTCTTGGTGTATGACTTTGAGGTTTCCACTCTTTTCTTAAAGGTCTAGTGTTTATAGCATAGTAATTTTGTGCCTTAGGAATTCGGTGTAGACTAGCATGAAGAAGTGAAAAAAAAAAAAAAAAAAAGCTATTGAAAAGTTTCATGTCCAACTTAAATTTCCTAAATGAGAAAGCATGGATTCTTCTCACCTGTGCAGTGTATTAAGTCATCAAGGAACCTGCTTTAAGATTTAATTTGAAATAAGCTGTCAGGCTTGACTGCCTATTTTGATGACACATTTGTTTCTACCTTTTATTCCAGCTTCATTTTTGACTTTTCATATTTGTGTTAGGTGTTGAAGAGATTTTTACTTAGCACATGTTCTCTGACTTGATATTTTCAGTTGTTAGATTCTCCTCCAGTTTTATTTATACTTTGTGAATTTGAATAGATCTGCAGTTTCTCACTCTTCACTTGTGTCAGTTGAAAAATTCTCTCAGGCTGTTTTTATAGGAGTAACTGTCATGTTTGTACTACATTTCAAGAATCGTCCATCTTTTTAATTTGCCTATCTCAGTGAATTTAATTTCTAAGAGAGCAGTTGCAAAGTTGTGAACTTGATATCTCTATAGTTGAATGTGCATAATTACACAGTCCTGTGTCTTTTCCTTGTGCTAATTTTATTCTGGGATGCATATATGTAAGGAGTATAATTTACCATCGTTGGCAGGAATAGAGGAACCTTTACTGTCTTCCCCTTTCCTTTTTTACCAGCCGTTAGTATAAGTCTGACTATGATCCTTGGGAAAGGTAGGAAATAATGTCTTGGCTGTTGGGAGTAGTCTTGTTTCTCAGGGATAAGAGTATTCACAGGAATCCTATTTACATTGTGACTGGCTGCTGGCTAGCTGGTACAGCTGTTTCAACTTAAACCCAAGACAGTTGCTATGGAGATGG
The DNA here is from genome assembly GCA_004027915.1 of Capromys pilorides. Taxonomy (NCBI): domain Eukaryota; kingdom Metazoa; phylum Chordata; class Mammalia; order Rodentia; family Capromyidae; genus Capromys; species Capromys pilorides. Next base: position 9,408 of record PVKN010019667.1, on the reverse strand, counting down.
TAACTAGAAGTAGGTCATGTTAAAGTCCTTTTCTGCCTGGATATAAGAGATTGCTGAACTTGGGAAGTTGTCTCGGTTGACCAGAAAATGTGTAGGTGGACAACCGTTTCCCAAAAATATGTTCTTTTTAGGATGAGGGTGATGAGTCCAGGCATAGTGGCCCACACCTGTGATCGCAGTACTAGGGAAGCACAAATCGGGAGGATCGCTATGAGTCTTAGCTGCGTAGTGAGACCCTGTACCAAAAAAAAAAGAATGAAGTTGATCAGATATGCCAGTTATGTTGGTGTTTCTGCAATACACTTGAGGGCTGTTCCTGTTAAAGAAAAGGAATTAGAAATGTCATTAACTTGATAATTTGTTAACTCTCAATAATTGTTTATTCTGTAAAAGTTCCCTAGAATGTAGAATAGCATTTACTTTTTGAAAAGGCAGAACCAGGAGTTTAAGAACTAGTTTTTTAAAACATTGAATTAATAAACAGTGATATTTAGAAAAGGAAGGTATCCAGTGGCGTACGATGGGATTTGCCATAAATTTGGCCAGAAATGTCTTGGCCTTCCCAGGGTAACTTTGGGTAGGATGAATGAGGCTCTACCTCTTGATTTTTGTCAGTTCTTAGTTGTGGGGATAACTCTGCTAACCTGAATTCTCTTCTTATGTCAGATGAGGACCTGGCCCTGTTTCTGACCACTACAGCGGTGACTTAAGGTTTTTCTTACATTCTAGTGGTGACTTATGGTCTTTCTTTCAGATAAGACAGGAGTGTCATTTAGTTTCCTTATTGATGTCTAGTTTGGAGGTTGTATCCTTAATGCTTTCCTTTTGCCCAGCTCTCATAGTATTTTATTTTTTGGAGGGGGTGAAGGGTCTACGGGTTGTTCAGTGTCTCACTACTAGATTGGACTCATAGTGATCCGCCTGTTTACAGCCTTCCAAGAGCTGGGATTATAGGCACGCACCTCTATGCCCAGTGTCAATTGCCATTCCCTGGGGACAGAGCTGGCACCTGCAGGCCCAGAGATCAAACCCCTGGCCCTTGAGCATGCTTTCAGGTGCTTTAATCCACTAAGCTATTTGGCCAGCCCTCTCATGGTATTTTGTTTAAAAGACAGTAAAAGATACATTGCCATTAGTTGCCCTAAAAATACTCGCCCTTGCTTTAAGCACACTTACCTCAACATTCTTGGTAATGTTTCTTTTACTGTAGTTAAGTTTAAATAATTTAACATTGCTACATATTTCAGTCATCCCTCTACTCTTCTTGAGCTTTCTTTGAAAATGACACGTTATTTTTTGTTGACTTCTTATCCCTTGGGCACTCTTCTTAGCCTGTCAATATTTTGAAAATGGTGAATGGGTTTAAACTGAAGACCTTTGTATTGGGGTTGAATATGTGTTCTTTGAAGAATATTGAAACATGCAATAACAAAAATAAATAATAGCAATAGTAATGGCTAACAGTTGTCTAACTCTTACTCTGTTCTTTTTTTTTTTGTATTATGGCTGGCTCAGCCTGTCCTGGGTGGTGGGGCTGTTACAGCGTGTGGTGCTGGGGATTGAACCACTGTCCCTGAGATGGCCTAAGTTTTCCTAAGCAGACGCTTTAGACCACTGAACCATCTTGCTGACCCTTCTTACACTGCTCTTCTAAGTACTTTGCATATGTTATTTTATCCTCATGCAACCATAGGAAGTAGATAATAGTATTTTTATTTCCATTTGACAGGTAAATAAGCTGAAGTCTAAGGAAGGTACAGTAAAGAGTCAAAGATCGTGTACCTTATAAAACTTGGCACTACTGTTCACACTCAGGCAGTCTGCCTCAAGGATCAGATGACTTCACCTCTATGTTAGTAGGTGCCATCAATTAATGTTTAAGAGTAGCTCCCCCCCCATCATTATAACTCCTCTTGTCAACGACTAGAGACATTGGCATTCTTGGTGTTCTTTTGTGCATTGAATACAACTGGCATCTAGTGGGGAGAGCACACAAATGTTGCTAACACCCTACAGTGCACAGGACAGTTTCCTCAATGACAAGGGCTTACATGGCCTAAAATATCCCTAATGCTGATGTTGAAAAGACTTGTTAAGAGTGATATATGCTCATTCTATATCAGTACATTACTCCCCAAATCCTTTACCTGTTAGGTGTGTATATCAGGTAATACTAATATATATCCTTGTGCATCTGTTTTACAGAAGCAATCAAGTATGTATGTTATATATGTGTGCTTACCTTTATAACATGCACATATGTCCATTTTGAGGGGATTTTGATAACTCATAGTATTCCTCTGTGTGGATGGACAGAAAATCGGTTTTTTTGTAATTTTTATTTAGAAATGGTATTATAATATATGTATATATGGTATACTCTGTATACATCTTTGCATACTTGCTTTAGGTCTTAGCAGTTTGGACCAAAAAACTAGATGGCAGCCCTTGGTTAGGGAAGTGTTCTGTTGGTGTCCCCTTCCTTCTCCATGCTCCAGCCTCTCTGCTGGTCACTGGGATTGGTGATTGTCCTGTAGCTTCTTGACTTCAAGACTTGTAGACCAGTGGTTACTTTGGGTTAGGCTGCTCAAGTACTTTAAAAAATTTCAGGAAAAAAAGTACTGTGAAAAATGAAAAGCAGATATCTAGAATGACAGAAAATGGAAGAAAGATGAAATAAAGTATAACACTGATGAGTATTAGGTGATACCTGGAGTCACCAATTTGAATTTTGGAGATATTTTTTTAAAAAATGATGTGAAAAAATAATGTATATAAATAAATAATTCAAATCCTATCAACTACCTATTGTCTTAGATTATTCCATGAGAATTCATAGAGCTTATAGATCCCCTTTCAGGAATTAGGCTTATTTGCCTGGCATATAGTAGGTACTCATAAAATTTGTAACCAATATGAACTAAGGGGAAAAGGACAGGAAAAATGAATGGCTTGACAGGCCCCTGGAGCGGCTGCCTGCAGTCTAATGTATGTATGCCAACTCTCTGGAAACTCCTTTTTGAAGAAGGAGTAGGAAACCTGGGGGGATTCTGCGACTGTCTTGAGTCTGACAGTGTCTTCTAAAGCTGGGAGACTGTATCCCTGCAATCCAGCATTCCTCTCCACAGTGTACTATGAACAGAAATGCATTTGCACATTTACCAAAAGTCACAGACTCTTTGAAGAATATTCATAGAAGTAGCACTATTCATGATAGCCCAAAACTGGCACATTGGTAGTAGAGTGGATAAATCATGCTTTGTTTTTGTTTGGTTTTTTAAAAAACATTACTAATGATGACATACTTCTAACTATAAGAGGGTATGAGAAATAAAAGCATTTTAGTTTCTCATAAATATCAGCCAAATTGAACAAAGATTTAACATCTTGTCACACTTTGTTATTTTCTCTATTTTATCCTTTAAAAAAAAAAAAGTCAGGAATATAGCTTAGTGACACCTCACCTGCCTGGCAAATGTGAGGGTCTGAATTTAATTACTGGACCAATAAATAAGTAAATAAATCTAAAGATACATTTTAAGTTAAGAACTACAGTCTTCTGGTGGTGGTGCTTAGCGCTAGAGGTGGAGTTGGGTTGGGCGAGTGCACTGAAAATCCCCCGCACACAGGAGTGGGATGACCAGAGCTTTCTGTGCACACCTTCTTTTGACACAGAGTATGCTCTCTGGCCTAAACAGTCTGGTCCTTGACAATATCCCCAGATTAGCTTCTGCAGTGCCACAAATGAAATAGAAAGCTAGGCCTTCAAATTCTACTCTGTGTAAAATATAATACCTCACAGTAGTGTTGTTTAAGGACAAAATTTCTTTTTGTTGAAATAGTTATTATTTTGGCTTTTCCCATTAAATTTTGATTGAAATACTTTGAATCATTTGATTGTGTGGGTGCAAAAACAGAATGCACAAGAGCGAGGCTTAGTGCTTCCTGTGATTGTTAGCGGGGACACAGCCTCCCATCACTTCACAGGATACTGTGACTGAGCGTAGCATTGTCATGGGGACAGCCTTGAATCTGCTGTCCTTGTTATTGGAAGGATAGCCTGCAAAGTTAATGTTCTTTAGTTAGTATTAGGCACAGTGAGGATTATTTTTATGCATTTCCTTGTGACTGTCATGAAGCTATACATGATGACACTTTTCCATTACTGACCGCCTCCTCAGTCATAGCCTAAATTGCTAAGGGTGTATTTCAAAGCCCTTTAAGTTCTATTTCCTCCTTGCGATAACAATATGGAGGTGTTATTACTGTACCTATAAATTAGAAAATAGTCATGGGGAGGCTGAATACGATGCTGAAGGTCACTGTGCACAACAGAGCTGCCGCTCAAATCTCCTTTCGCCTGGCTGAGACCTTCAGTTCCTACCATATACTGAAGGAGACACCTTGTTGTTACTATGGTTGACAAGACTATAAAGTAGGACTGAAGGTCCTAGAAATAGCTTTTTGAGCACTTTTGGTTTTATCTGACTTGACCTTCTCTGTGTTCTAAATTAGGTGAGTTGAGTAAGCCAGTCTCATTTCACAGCTGAGGGCTCCTAGTGGCCAGACAAGCAGTGAACTCGTCTAAAGTCACACAGCGCATGTTGGGTTGAAAATCGAACTGGAATCTTAACAGAGTGCTCCATTTTTTTCTCTGTGTTTCAGCTTGATCGCTGACAACCATAGTTGACCTTCAGCCCTGCACTTAATTGTAAAATTAACTGTTTCCCCATTTTGAATAGAAGTACTCCCTGTCTTTTGTTAGAGCATAGAGGATTAGCAAGCAGTGCAACTTTTAAGTCTTCGAGTTATATACCACTTAAGTACATATGTATTTGATCACTGTGGTACTTTATGATGGGAGTTAATACTTTTTTGTTAAAGATTTATCTACATAAACATTTTTGGTTTTGGTAGTGGTTTAGTAACCCAAATAGAACTGAAGACTATAGCGAGATTTATTTATTAAGTTTTCCTGCACACACTGGGTCTGTTGTTTTGCTGGAGTCACTGTGGCTAACTGCCTATTTTGGATTGCTTTGAGGTTGCAGCTGCTCCCTGGTGGTTACCTGTTAAAGGTGCCAACTGGAGACACCCTGAGGGGCCTGACTCCACTATTCAACACAGGTGAGTTTGGTAGTATCCACGTGACATGTTCATTCAAAATAGATTCCTATGCTCTTGAAAAAGAACTCAGGGGCTATCATAGTAAAATACATAGCAAAAGTGCCAAGCTGTGAGTGAGTGGTAGGAAGATGGAATAGCGAGAAATAATGTGTGTAAAGATCCAATACTGTGTGTAGCTCAGAGAAGCCTCTAATAAACGGCATTTTCTCTTCTCATTTGGCTGTAAGCATTTCCTCTTGCAGACCCCGTTTTGACAGACCTGTTACAAATCTCATGTATGTTTTACAGTTTGCCCATTTGTTCTGTCTCGTAAATGGGTCGTTATGATGAAGAAAACTATCTTGTGAATAAGTAGTTGTGTCCTGCCAGGTGGCCAGTGTAGAAGGCCAGCCTTTGGATATAGAGTCCATGTGATCTTTAGTCCGGGATTGACACATTTTGAAACCATCACCTGACTAAAAAACCATGTGGCAGGATGTCGGTCAGCAAGTCTCCGGAGTGGTGAGGAAGTAATTATCTCAAGCAAAAATAGAGTGGCACTTTAAACCTTGGAGATGCAGGAAGGTTTGGGTTAGGACTCAGCCTCCCAGTAGCCCAGGAAGACTGCCCTCCTAACCTCATTGCTCAGATGGCATTTTAAGCCTCTATTTTTAACAGTCTTTCAGGTTACTGCCCTTTTGGTCAGGGAGCTGGAAGTACATGGAGTTCAGCTTTAGGGATGTAGCCTATTGACAAATGCTAAAAATCTTTCAAGATCTGAATTAGCAGCCTCTGTGCTGGAAATAGACAGGAAGGTAGAAAGTTATAAGATCCTTGGGTACCTCAGGAGGCCTGAGCCGCTTTAGCATCCTATTCATATCTTTTCTACTGAATGTAACAGTAGAGAAAAATTTCCAAAGGCAAAAGCAAACTAAGGGAGGTAGGAAAACCTAAGGGTGATTTTTAAACTTTTTCTTTTTTGTAGTGCTGTGGATTGAACCCAGGTAGCCACCAGAGAGCTATATCCCTAGCCTTCATTGTACTTTTCAGTTCATGTAGCAACTACTAAATCAGCCTTCTGGGCAAAGTACATCACTTATCAGTGCTGGAAATAGTGTCTCACATGTAGCAGGTACTTAGCATTTGTTGAAAGAATGAAAGTCTTAGTGTAATTACTAAGGACATTTAAGGATGTATGAGGAATGGGCTAGGATTATGTAGTCCACTTGAAAAAAAGAGTGAGAAGGAATTCAATCCAAACTACATGCTGTGTCTGTTTCCAAGAGGAATTGCGACCCATTTGGGAGTCTTCGACCCTGGTAGAGGGATCAGCTGTGGCATGGCTGGGGCTTGAATTCAGGCCCAGTACTGCCTGGTGTCATTGATTGAACTGCAGATGATTTTGGGCGCTTTCTTAGAGCCAGCTCTCATTTCCTGTCTTATTGGTGCCTCTTGTGACTCTGCTCTTTCTCCTTCCCAGGCCAGATCATCCAGTGCTCCATGTCTCCTGGAATGATGCGATTGCCTACTGCACATGGGCAGGCAAGCGGCTGCCCACAGAAGCTGAGTGGGAGTACAGCTGCCGAGGAGGCCTACAGAACAGGTGTGAGGAAGGTCTCATCTTGCCCAACAATCTAATGGCTTTTTTTGGTTAAACCTTATAAACCTTATGGAACTTGCTTTGATTGCAAGTTGATTAAAAACAATGTTTTAAAAACAATAGGCTTTTCTCTGCCTCATGACGTCACTTAGGTGCTTCTAATGAGTGAGTCACCATTTCTTTATAGCCCATAAAGGCAGGTATTGAGCCACATGGGTGTCCTTCCATCCCAAAGTAAGTTCCAGCATACACACATACACTCGTGCATACACACATGTGTGCGTGCATGCATGTACACACACACACACACACACACACACACCAAACCTTGTTATACACAGCTCCTTAGAATTTCCTGGCATGCTGCCTTGGTTTTAGCATTTTCTTATTTTAGGCATCTTCTGAAGCAGTGGTGTTTCTCTGCTTCCAGAGCCATAAGACAGAAAACTCATGCTTGGGTCCCATCTTCTAGGAAAAGCTCCTTAAAATAGCTAAGGCTATATGAAAAAATGTGATATGACAGTGCCTGATCACACTTCCAAATAAGTTCAGAATGATGCCTGCTTGCCTAGCTTTCTGTAAGCCCCTCTTCTGTGATGTAATTTATTTCAACGTTTTGAGTATTTTGAAGAGGACAAGGTTGCTTGCTATAAGCTTGACATAATGTGTTATAAGGAAGTTTTAAAAAATCCTTATTAAAATCTTTATATATTTTTAAAAGGGTTTGCTCAGAAAAATAACTGTTGTTCTTTCCTCCCTTGCATTCCTACCTGACTCAAGTGCAGAGGCCTATGCCTGTTGGGTAGGCTGATGCTTGTGTCTCTCCTGACAGACTTTTTCCCTGGGGCAACAAACTGCAGCCAAAGGGCCAACATTATGCCAATCTCTGGCAGGGTGAGTTCCCTGTGAGCAACACTGGAGAAGATGGCTTCCAAGGAACAGCACCTGTGAGTACTGAGGCTTCTGAAGAGGACAGAGCTGGTAGAGATGGGATGAAAGAGAGCTCTCGCCTCCCAGCCAGCATGTGTTTCTTCCCTGCATCCAGCCAGGATTACAAGGGGCAAATACTAACAGCTAATCAGATGTTCTTATCTTGTGAATTTTTCTTCCTGACTCCATAATACATGCTGTAGAAATTTTTAGACAAAGAAGGCTAGGATAAAAGAGGAAGTTAAATTTTGAGTTGGTATTCTACTCAGGGATAATCTTTGTTGCGTTTTGTCCCTTTGATTCTTTGTGTTAATGGAGGTGCTGATGATGTAAAGAGTGGTATCTTGGTTGACAAATTTAATTCTTTTCATAATTCTGGTTGCAGAATTTGTTCCACATGAAACGAATTAAATTTGTGAACCAAGGCAGCAACTGTAGTTATCAAGGTCTTACAGTATGCCCGGCGTAGTGCTAAACCATTTGTGTGAATTACCTCATTTACTGTCCATTTAAGTCTGTAAGGTAGGTACTCTTTGCCCCATTTTCGAAATGAAAATTCTGGGGCACACAGTGGATAACCAACTTGCCAAATGTTACATCAGGAAAGTGACATATCTGGCAGGTTGCTTCTTTTCTAAAGCCCGTTTTTTAACTACCCTATTTGCCAGTGTTTGTGTTTCTGGTGCTTATGTTTCTTTTTAAATTAGCATTTGGCTCTTACTGGCTATATTTATTTGTATTTTTTTTTCCAGGACTGGGGTTCGAACTTACAACCTTGCACTTGCCAGGCAGGCACTTGTGCCACTGAGCTATCTCTCCAGCCCCGGCTATAGTATTTAAAACCCTACTTTTCCCTATGTAACATTAGGAACATTTTACTAGTCATTGATAGTGTGTCACAGGGCTAGAGAGATAGCTTGGCAGTCTAAGCTCCTGCCTGACAAGCATAAGGACCAAGATTTGATCCCTGGTACTACATGCTGTACCAGCCCCAGAACCCTGAGTGTACCACAGCTACCAGAACCATGGTGATTATAGATGTGTGGCAGCGCACATCTGTAATCCTAGCACTGTGGAGGCTAAGACAGGAGGATCACTAGCTGTGTAGTGAGACCCTATACAAAACAAATAAATAAAAGATTAAAACTTTGTTTTATAAAAGCAGTGTATCACAGTGGTCTTTCAGCCACTGAATAACCTATCATGAAAATAAATCCTAACTTATTTACTACAGATTGTTATAGACTCAAATGAAATCTTTGTTGGAGCTGAACAGCTCAGCAATGAGCATTTTATACATAAATATTGAGCTATAACTTGGAATTTTACTAGGATAGATTCCTAAGAGTGAAAGGTTCATTCTTTTATTTTGTGAACATAGTGTCTTGGGCATAGCTGAGTACATGTTTGATAACCACATCCTAGAAAACCTTCTTAGTGAGAATTTCAGATATAGTCATGTTGCTAGAACGTCTGTGGCATGTGTCTTTTTTCGACACATAAGAGCTCCTTTCTCAATACTGCTTTATTGGCATAGTCATCTACGAATGAAGCCTTGTTTAAAAGATGTTGTCTTAGTTACTCTTCTCTTATTGCTGGGGCAAATGCCCAACAACCAAAATTAAGGAAGGGAAGGCTTGTTTAGCTCACAGTTAGTGGAAGTTTCAGTCCATACTCAGCTGGCTCCAAGCAGAGTGACATCTGGCGCAGAGTGGCGTATGGCACAGAGTAGCCATTCATGGCAGAGGCAAAGAGTGAAGAGAGCAAAGGAA